>WYDI02141174.1:0-285153 GCA_009867235.2 Psittacus erithacus | reverse complement strand
CTGGAGCTGCTCTGAGGTCTCCCCTTGAGGAGCCTTCTCTTGTCCAGGCTGCCCCAGCCCAGCTCTCTCAGCCTGGCCCCAGCGCAGAGCTGCTCCAGCCCTCGCAGCACCTCCATGGCCCCCTCGAAAGCCCTCGCCGCAGGTTATGGCCGCGCGGTGCTGGGGATGCCGGGCGGGCTGTGCCAGGCCCTGCGGCTGCTCCCCCGGGGAGCGGCACCATGGCAACACCCCGAGGGGAGTTCAGCGGCGCGGGGCCGCGCTCCGTGCTGAGCCCCGGTGCTCGCCCCTTCCCTCCGCTTCCACGAGGTGGCAGTAGAAGGAAGGGAAACGCGGGGCGGGCAGCGGGGTTTGAGTCCTAGAGCAGTAGGACATCAGTTTGGAAGGGACCTCAGGGAGCGTCCGGTCCAACCGGTCTAGGCCAAGCGTGGCCCAGAGCAGATGCCCCAGCGCCCTGGCCAGCCGAATCGTAGACGTGTCCAGTGTTGGGGAATCCACCTGTTCCCTGGGAGAGTGTTCCAGTGGCTGTTATTGTGGACAAAGTTTCCTCCCGTGCCCAATCAGAATCTCCCCAGCATTAACTTGTACCCATCACCCTTTGTCTTTTCCATGTGCCCCCTGTAAAAAGGCAGTTATCTTCTTTGTAGCCACCCTTTAAATACTGAATATGGAGATAATGTCACCCCTAAGCCTCTGTTCCTTAAGGCTGAACAAGCCTAGATCTCTGTCGCTCCTCATACGCCTTCCCAGCAGGTGAAACACCGCCGGGTCTGTCACAGGGACTATGCAGACACAAGTCTGAAGACCTTGCTGGGAAGCAGCCCCTAGCAGAGAGGATCATTGCTGGACCAAGCTGCAGGAGCAGCAGCAGCGTGGCTCCCAGGTAACTGCTGGCTGTGTATTAGAATAGTCCTGTAGCCATCCAACGCGGATGCTGGCCATGGCTGGTGGAAGTGTTGGCTGTGGAAGGAGAGCAGGAGCTGCTTGATGGTGGGTGTACTAGAGCATGGCTGGAATAGTGACCGCTAGCAGATGCTGCCCAGGCTGTAAAACAGTGCTCCGTGGGTATCCACATCTTGTCATGTATTCACAGGCAGAAATCATGTACAATTTATGCATGATGCTGAGGAATATATTCTTTAAAGTAATATGCTTTGGGTATATGCTTCTGTGCTAGAGCCCTCTGTCAATGCAGCAGCTTTGGAGAAGGAAACAGCCCCTTTTCTGTTCTGGCCTTCTGGGGGATGAGGCTCAGGTGCATTAAGATTTTACCCATCAGAGCATGGTCAATGGAACAATCATACAATGTGCTGATCAGGAAAAGGATGTGAGAGTTTGAGGGGAAAAACTGATGCTATCTTGCTAATGGCATACAGCAGCAGGAAGGATGGCAAACAGGATACTGATACTGTGCCATATGAAATGGTGCTGTGGCTGTACAGGCTGGATTTAGCCATGATCTGCATTGCCAGCCTCAAGCAGGTCCTTGATGTAATGCCCTAAAAGCAGCCCAGTGGTGTGACTTGGAATCAGCGCCCATCTCTTCCAGCTCACCATTGGCACTCAGAGTGTTGCTTGCGTTGTAGTAACATTTGCCTGTACGTAGTCTAGTTTACAACAGTGCTTTGCACTGGGTTTGCCCACCCTCCTCATGTGCTGACAGTTTTATGCCGGTGAGATAGTGAGTATTAATGAATTCATTTTAAAAGCAGCCATGTGCTTGTCGTTCCTTGTTGGGTCAGGATGCTCTGAAGTCCCCCATTCCTCAGTTTGCTGTTTTAATTAAAAACACAGACCCCTAAAAGAGGCTTGTGCTGTCTTTCACTATTCAAGACATGGCAAGTGTTTGTGCAGCAGAGTGTGAATAGCTTGCAGAAAGCCATCCTCTATCCCAGCCTCGCATCTATTACGAAGTGTAAACTAATGAACAAAGAGCTGGTGTTTGCCACAGTATCCAGTGTAAGGGCTTTCAGAAAGTGCTGCAGGCTGACAAGGGAAGATTGCAAGAGGCTGCAGCCCTGACCTCAATAAAGGCTTCAAAGGAAGCTCCTGAAAAACTGTTTTTGCAGCACAAAAGAGAAATCCTCTTGGTAAAGTAGCAGCCAGTGCACTCTGACAGCTGAAACCACGTCAGGGCTTCTGCTGACTGGGTGGAAACGACATACTTACTTTGCATGTAGGTGCTGTTCTGTAATGTCTTTTTTGCTCCATTAAGAAGAGGACTTGATGCTCACGAGATGAAGGTAGCGGCTGGCACACACACACCCCACTGCAGCGACCGAGGGAAGGAGCTGGGGAGCAAGAGCCAAGTGAGTGCTGGTTCCTGTGGTGGGCTGGGATGCTGAAGTCCCAGTGCCCAATGACAGAGACCCTGAGGACCTCATCACCAGCTCAGCCACCTTCCTCTGCAGTGCCTCTGGTTGTCCCTGCAGTGGGAGCACACAGGCAAGGCAGAGGGGCTGAGGGAGCCCAGGGCTGTGCAGGGCTGCTCACACAGCGGGTGTGCTGCTTGTTTGGCCCTGGCCACAGCTTTTGGCTGTTTTCCTCCTTGCCAGCCTGTGGCTGCTCCAGCCCTTTTGCTGCCCCGTGTGTCAGGGTTGTGCTCCCTCTTGCACCAGGTCATTCACTTTGGCTGCAGCACTCTTGTCTCTCGCATCAACCTGCACATCCCGTAAGAGCCAGACCCACTCTCTGCCTGTGCATGGGATTGTATCCCACCGGACCTCATTCCCGAGGCTGAGATCCGTCACTGCAGAGAGGCTGCTGCTGGTGAGTGGGGAGCCCAGGGCAGCTCCTCTGGCCTGAGCAGTTTGTCTCTCATCCTGCCTCACCTTCTGCCTGCTGCCAGCCCAGGCTTCAAACACGGGTCATGGGCAGCTGCCCCTTGCTGCACCCAGTGGCACAGGCAGAGCAGGCAGCTCCCCTGTCATGTTTTTCCAAACCTTTTTAGTTCACAGGTACTTAAAGTTTCCCATAAGCTGCAAGCCCCAGTGTAAGGAGCAGAAGGTGACAAGCACCTGCTTGGGCTCCCTCCCACAGCCCAAAGGTGATATCCATGGGACAGAGATAACCACAACTGCCTCCCTGTTGTATTCACTCTTTGCTCAGTCAGCCCAGTGCTGTTGTGGACCCAGAGGCCAGGAGAAGGGAAGTGACAGGGTGACAGTCATACATACGGGACAAAAATGGAGTGCCAGGTAGGGAGATAGATGTAGATTAAACTGGGTTGGAAAACCACCGAGGGCAAGATGATTTTAGGAACCACTTTTGTGTTTGGGAAGTTTAGGAGGCTCAAGGTAGAGTCAGACACTTTCTCCTCTCCTTTTTACACCTTGCTGGCACTTGAAAGGATGTGGTTCCCTGAAGGGAAGGGACAAGAGGTCAACAGAGGCAAGGGCAGGGAAGCCACCTGAAAGAATGGAATTTCCTGGCTTTTAGGAATTTAACCCTTAGTGTTCTCTCATCCAGGATTGTGTTTGCAAATCAAAAATAGGGAAAGGTTTTGGTAACCTCATAGTATCACCAACAGTTTGTTAAAAGACTAATTGCCAAGTAGCTTATGCATGGGGACCATTAGTAATTCTGTAGCTATGCAAATTAAAACAGTGATGTATGATTTATAGCTTTAATAATGTTCTGAAGGCTCTTAAATTTTAATCACTTGCAACATCCTTTTTAATATTCAATTACTTTATTAACTAATTAGGTCACTTGCTGAAAAAGCACATAAGGCTGATGCTATTTTAATATCAGCTGAACATCACAAAATACCTTTGAAATGGTATAAATGGTTTATTTATTTTAAATAGATCATTAAGATGCTATAATTAATAAACCAGTTCCAGAAAGAAGACAAGAAATTGATAGGTGCCAAACCACAATAGCAGTGGCTTCTCTGCTTACTTCATAAATGGTCACAGGGATGCTGACCTCCGTGAATGTGGCCACTGAAGCACCTTCCTAGATAATTCGTATTCAGCTGAAGGGATAAGGCTCAAGATACACTTGGTTCATTATAGATGCTTTTTGTATGAATTTAGCTTTCTATTGATAAGAGCTCCACAGATGACCTTGAAAAGTTAAAGTGTTTAAAAGGACAGCACTTCCTTGCTGCCTGCTCTTTTGTCTGCCTCAAAAAAGATAAAACCATAACATAGTCCTGCTAACAGCTGGGCTGAAGGCGGACCTCTTGTGGGAGGGAAGATGGGTGCCTAATCTTTGACCTACCTGCGCCACTCACCACAGGTGAGCACTTGCTCCTGTCCAGCCATATGGGCTGTGGCCTCACAAGGACAGAAAATCATACCCCTGCAAAACCCACAACAGTGCTTAACTGAAGTGTAGAGCTTCACACTTCCAGCTTACACCAACCCTTGATGTAAAACCTGAAGTTTGAGAAGTCAAATTTGTCACCAGTGTGGCTGAAACAGGCTTTGAATACTTTTCTAGTTTAAAACTTAGTAAGGGTAAGACAATTCCTAGAATAGTATTAAAGTCAATATATTTAACAGATTTTGGCTTAAATTACATCAATGTGATGATACACAGTGCAGTAGTTTTCTCTTGCAAAGTTGCTACAAAAGATCTGCAGTAATTACAGAGCATCTTCCTGGCTAGAAAACCTGTAAATCAGGGGGGCAAAAAGCATAATGCTATGGCAATCTTTCTGCTAAATGTATGAGTGCCCTTTAAAAGTGAGATACAAAGAAAACAATTCCAGATCTCAGTTCACAGGGAGTTTGCGGTGATCCAACACACCTATGGTCCAAGTCTGGTTCTGAAGCAGCGTCCTATCATGATACGAGGCTGCTACTCCATCTCCCTAGAACTAAAAGCTGCCCCTGTTGCAGGCTTACTCAACAGTTGACAGTAACTTGTGCCATCAGTGTGGCTTAAGATGAAATTGGAGTTTTTCTCTTTGGAAAATTCTACCTCATTAATATTTCTCATCAAAATGATGCTCCCTGCTGCAAGAGGCTGCTCTTCAGCAAGACTGTATCCCCTGCAAGGAAGAACCTACTGGACTAACCTGGGCTGGGTTAGAGAACTGTGCAGATGGAATGAAGGTGCCCAAAATAATGATAAATCTATTTCACGTTTTCTGGGAGCTACCACAGGAAATAAAGGTGCGCAATACAAATATAGGACACCAAATGTTGCTGCAAGTTGGGACAACATATGAGATACTACTACACACCTTGGAACAACGGCAGATACAACTCTTCAGGGGTCAGAGATACTTACACAGTCAAACGAGGTAAGTGTCATTGGTTTTAAGTGTTTATTTCACCCTCCAACACTGCTGTTGTACAACATGGCTCCAGGGCTGTTCCGAGTCTCCTTACAAAGCCCCAGGTCTCTGTTAAATAGGTGCATTTTTTATCTCATTCCTGTAACTTCTCCCCAGTCATTTATACACGACTGATTCCCATGTTGCTCGAATCATTTGCGTAGGCAAACCTACACCCTCCTCTGTCAAACCAGAATCAACTAGCTGGACCTGCAAATAAAAGGTGACCAGTCTCAAACACAAGTGGTACTGGGAGAAATAAGGAGACAAAACTCAGCAGAAACCATCCTCAGAGGTTTGACTTTAGGATCTTAAAGCTCTTTTCCAACCTAGTTCATTCTGTGACTCCGTTTGGGAGTCCAGCGGCTGCAGCAGCCTCCTCCGCCACGGGTACCCAGGAGCTGTTAACCTCCCCAGCTCGATTCAATGTGACGGTGACACTTCACAGCACATTGCATCCAATCTCATTTGAGGCTGACAAAGATTGTTTCTGTTTTATATCTATTGGTTTATTAATGGCCTACAGCCTCTTAAGCAGATGCATATTCATTAGATAGCCAGCTGTTAGGAGGTTCCCAGATGTCGAAAAGTAGCTCTGTCTTGGAATGCATTCTTTTTTTTTTTTCCCCTTACCATGAAACAAAGTAATTGTAGCTCTATTAAAGAAGCAGTTAATTACTGAACTAGTACCTTATGGCATGCTTAGGAAAAAAATAGGATCTGCAAATTTGCAAGGAGTAAAGGCATGTTTGAAAACAGAGGGGAGCTGAGCCTTCGCTGTGCTGTACATATGTGAGAACTTACATAGATGGAAGAGACCTGGAGTATCTCATGTAAGGAACACTCAAGCTGCAGCCATCCAGGGATACACCAAGTTCTGCAAAGGTACCTTTCTTCATTTTCCACCTGCTGCAAAATTTGTCTTACCTCTTTCTCCTTCCTGATCTGAATAGTGGATGCAGAAGCACATAAAAACTGAAAGTGAGACACATCTCATGTTTTAAAGGTCATTTACACAGAGAAGCAAACTTTCACAGCATCCCAGCTAGATCAAGCTGTAACCAGATCATTGAACAAGCTGTACAGATTGACTTATGGATTCCACAGGCATCCTCCTCAGTCTCACAACATTAACCAGGCTCTCTTAGTTGTCTTTGCAACTTACTATTTTTTCTTTTCATAAAGTCATCCAATGGTTTACAACAGAAGGGACCTCGGCATGGGGTCTGGAACCAGATGAGCTTTAAGGTCCCTTCCAACCCAAACCATTCTATGATTCCATACTTAGTTTCCAGTTCTCTCCTTCATACTTTTAGTTTTTGTCAGTCAAGTCTGTCAGCAAGTGCATGGAGCTGTACAATAAGTAACTGTTCACTGTGCTGACAGTTCTCAGTACTAACCAAAAAGAAAGACCTTTTCTCTGCAAATTAAGTATTTTGCTTAAAATAAAGACTTTCACTTTGGCCAGTGACAGTCTGGAATAAAACCTGGGGGGAAGAAAAAAGGTATTTTAAAAAAATCACATCTCCATTAAAAGCTTTAATCCAAACCAAGCGATGCTCCTATAAAATGTCATATGCTATAAAAGTATTTACAGTCATGCACAGAGGAACATGGAGGCAATTTTGTAGAGTAACTCCTGGAGCAAAGGCCTCTGAGAATAAAAGTGTCTTTAGATATTTGTTATCCTGTTATAGTTGGTATCACCTTGAGTATACAACGCCTGCCTGCATTATGTAAACACGTCATTGATAAATCCCTCCCCCACCTCCTGTCAGCTCTGTCAGACGGTTCCTACTTGACAGCTATAGCTGAAACAGATGCTGCTATAAATACCCTTGTTTAGCTGGTTTGAGTATAATTTCTTTTGTAGAACATGGTGGATGCTCTAGTTAGCACTGAACTTGCACCTGTGCTGGAATTTATTACTCCTTTGTACACAGCAAGATGCATCTTTTAAATGATGATATAAAACACAGGAGTGGGTTCTGATGCCCCTTTCTCCTCTTCTTAAGTTGAGACATCCTCTACAAAGGATTTAACTAACTGAAGTATTACTCAGCTTACAAGCTGTAGAAGCCACAGATGGTAAAATTTACCTCTTATGACCAGTTGATTCCCTCTATTTGCTCCCTGCAGGTTCCAAACTCTCCTGACAGTTGCTGCTTTTCAGCTCTGTGTGAAAAGACCATTCAACTAAGCTGGCAATGGTTACAAGGCTTACAGTTGGGCTTCTGAATCTCATGGACTTAGGAGAATAACCATGATAACATAAGCACATGCAGGCTTCTGGACAGTTCAGTTACAGCCAGACCTGGCTATAAAAATGAAGAAAGGAAGTAGCCAATAAATGGTAGATATGTCACTATTCATACAGTAGCTCATTTGTAATTTTACCTTGAATGATAACTTCTCTTTTTAATAAGCTATTTTTCTTGTACCTGCAATATCAGAACCATTTTATAACCATCTTAAACCAGTTTATTATTGTTTTAAGCAAACACAACCCACTATATATTTGATCTTTATCTAAAGATGTAAACCATATCCTGCTAAGCACTGCTGCCTATGATCCATATCCTTTAAGGGCAGGAGAAAGAACGGGATAAAAACTTTCATGCAATGGGCTGTAGTCAATGCCGGTTAAAGATGCATGGGGATGCAGCTGGCCTACGTGCTGAAGGAATCATTCTAGGTTTTCTTTTCTGATGTTTGTTTTGATTCAAAGGATGTCCTTAGCTCTCATCTACCTGCAGCCAGCCTGCCTGCTGAAAAAAACCCCCTTCTTTTCACACTCCAAACAACCTCCTTTATAATTAGGATATTGATCCATAAGATAAACAACTATGGTAGGAGCAGTGAATCAGTTCAGTACTACAACTGCTCCATAAGCCTATGTACCCTTGACTGAGACATAACGGACACAACCACAAAGATTCATTCTAAACTGAGCAAGTGTTTGGTTTCCACCGGAGTTATTCTAACCCCTGACAAATATGCTTCTATAATTAACCTCTTGATTAGAAGCTAAATCACTGGCTCCTTTGAAGAGATGCAAGCAACCTAAACAAGGACATGATCTTTCAACACAAAGCCAACTGTTTAATCAGCTAAACTTACCTTAAGGACAGCATCATTAACAGACTCACCCTACTCCTCCGAAACCTTCTAAAGACTATTGAGAAGCATTTTACCACCTCAGTACGGCTAAGACAGCAACACTGACTACAGGTTTAGTTTTCCTTGTCACCCATCTACCTCCCCAGGAATGAGCTTTATCCCCACCACAATTTTGCATATATTGAACCAGTCTGAGTCTTCCCAGCTGTTACAATCAGAGGTTTTGAAGATGATTATTCCATATAAGTTTAAAGGTTTCAGAAGAGGAACCAGAGTGATCTCTCCTACTCAGCTGTTAAAGCTTGCCTTGATTACTTTGATGTAACAACACTTGAAAGCTCCTATTCTTTGAAACTAATTTAAACACATTGAATTGTTGAAAGATTAAAAACCGCAGTCAGCTAATTACACTCACTCTCATCTCTTATTCAGCAAATGAATCACTTTTCATTACCACTTAGCTGAAGTACATGAATTTCTGCCTAATTAGAAATGTTGTAGATGGAGCATTAGCAAGGCTGGAGCAGGTCAGGATATCTTGCCTGCTTCATTTTTAATTCCTAACAGTAGAGGCAGATAGGAAAGGCTTCAGATAAGAAGTCATTAAACAATTTTAAATTATTTATAAAAATTACTTTGCCCAAATTATAATTATTTTTTTTCCCCAAATGCTCTCATAAACGTCAAATGGAATGAAAGGAAAAGCAGCCCAACATTGATTTTAATGAACATTTTAATGTTATGTATAACAGAACATTATGAATACAATGGAAACAAAGTTTTATCAATTTAATAATAAAAAAGAAATCCAACATAAGAAAAGGGAGGCAATAAATTTCATACCTATAAGTATAGTGCTTATTCTTATCAATGTTCCTGGCTTGTGAATATAACAATGTCTTTGTATTCCGGACTCTAGGATCATGATTCATGTGGAAAATGCAGAATTACAGAAGGAAAAACAAAAACCCCCAAAACCTTAATTCATTCTTTTGTTTTCAGTAAATCAGTAAAATCTTTTGACTGCTACAGGTTTCCTTTATTAATATATATATATTTTACTCCTCTATTGGATTCCACAGCTGCTAATGCCATATTTACACAAAAGAATCTGTGCAATAATTATTGTATAAAAGCCAAGATCCAATGCTGTTGGGTTAGGTGGGTTTATAGAATTACATAATTGAAGTGTAATTCACCCTTACTGGTTTTGTCATTATGCAAAAAATAAGTATTTTTTTTGCCTTTTGACTGCTGCTGCTGCCCTAAGCCAGCGGCTCCACAGGGATACTGGTGGTACAAAGGATGCCAAGTGCCACTGTAAAAGAACTGCAAGAAAGTGCATTTTCTGAAGGGAAACCTTCCAACAGATCCCGGATAAAGCTTTTCCCAGACTTGCACTGGATATCAGTTATAACATTAGAAGCATGTTAAGACCCCAAAAATCTTGATCACCAAATTGCTGAGAGAGGATTTTTACAATAAAAATTTGGGAATCACAGCAGTGTGGCTGGAATATTAGCAAAAGTATATATACATTCCAGGTCCCTTTGAATTAGCCATAATCACATATGTAAGCCATTTTTTGGACAAAAATATATATTCTTATAAAAAACTGATCATAGTACTTGAATGACTTCAGTTGTGGACTCTGTGATAGTAAATGGAATGATCCAATTATGACAAAGCGATCAGGGAGAGGGGGGAAAGAAAGTCAAGCTCTTCAAGAAAAAACAAAGGTATAAAATTAGATTCAAATGTTTTTACCCAAACCCCATTTCCAGCCTTCCATCGAGTCTCAAAGTTAAAATTGGTTCTGCTGCGTAGGAAAGGTTTTTGATGGTCTCAATAGAAATTAGTTTGCAAAATCATCTAACACATTCCTTAGAAGAACCTTTCACCTCTACAGAATTTGAACACTAGTAATTGAATACTTAGAAAATAGCTTTTGGTTCTTTATGTAGACACTTTTAACTGATAAAGGAAAAAAAAAAGCTGTATTGATCAGTGTTTTCCCTTCCCCAGCTGTATTTGTGCAGCTAAAAATCCTTCATTCCATCTGCCCATGTATTTTAATTTTCTTTCATTTGATTTGTTTTACAATCTTTATTTGCTAAAATTGGCAAAATTTGCAAAGGCATCTTGCTTGGGTTGTACAGTCCCAGGAGTCAGAGAGGTCATAGCAATATTGGGTATTCCCATTCCTATTGTGCCCGTCAAACCCATTCCTGTAGCTAGCACTCCCATGTTCATGTTCATTCCCATCATTCCCTGGTTCATCATAGGCGTGGGTCCCATGGAGGTCATTCCCATCGTACCTGACATCACACTGGGCATTCCCATCCCCACAGGAATGGGCCCTCCCATCAATGGACTTGTCTGAGGTCGAACAGGCGTCATGTTTGGTGGAGAACTGAGGTTCACGGCTGCGAAGTTTTGAGTCATGACATTCATAGGTTGTGTACCTGCGAAGAAAAGAACAAATGCAAGAATCATTACCCAGAATCTGATGCTGAAGATGCCCATGTATTTTAAGTAACTTATGTGGTAACTGCTGTGAAGAAAGATTATGATGGCCGAAAATGTGAAATGTGGCTATGTCACTTGTTTGCCTACTTTCTGTGTGAAAACTCGGATAACTTCTGTGAGAGTTTTAAGTAGCATTTTATAACAATACACACTACTATACATATTCTAGAGATCAGGAAGCCTGAAATTAAGATGCAGCAATGGTACAAACTCTATATTAAAAACTTGCACAGGTAACAGATTCCTAGCATATCAGTCTCCATTTAGAAAATACCATGTGTGTTAGAACCATTGCAACGATTTAAGAAACAATTATGATTAACTGTCGGAAAACAGTAATTGTTAGCACACCCCATCTGAAGGACAACCTGCTAAACACATGCAGGACTCAGTGTGCATGCAAAACAGTGCAATAATCACTTACTTTGTTGCTGCATCATGGTATTAAGTGATGGCTGCTGGGGTTTGGAAGGCTGCATCCCAGGTACTAAATTGTCCAAACTGATATTTACACTGGGATCTGACCAAGTTGAGGGTAGAGTTTTGCTTGCATTCTTCTGGACCATCTCTGTGCTTGCATTATAAAGAGTGTTAGGCTTCGGCATCATAGTGTGCACGCTTTGCAGAGGCTGGGAAAGAAAAGTTTGTTGGGATCTGCTTGAAATAACTTACCAACAGGAATCAGAACTAAACAACAAGTAATAACAAGACGATAAAAGCCAATGATATTTTTAGCCATGAAATCAAGCTTTTCCAAAGCAGTGTTGCCATGTGCTGTTATGCCATCAGAGCAGAGTATCTTTTAAGCTAGCATCAAGCTCCCGTATCAGTATGTGGAATTACAGTGATCATCTCCAGTCAAGTTCTGAACTCAGACATATTGACTTTTTTTCCTCCTAACACTAAATTGACCTGTTGTGGTTTCCAAGAAACAGTCTCCACTGAAGCAAGCACTTCTGTGTTTTGGAGAACAGACCAGTCCTCACTTCTACCTACTTGAGACTGAAAACCTGTAACACCTGTGGAGGATGGCTTTATAGTTTAAAATATGAGCCTAGTCTTTCCTAATAAAGCAGCAAAACTTCATAGAGCAATGAAAACCCCTTCAAAGAAGACTAGCTTAAAATAGGCTTTTCAATAACATCTGAACACTTTTCTTTTTAGGAGGCTGCTCAGATTTTTTGGGCAAAACTTTCTTACAAAGTGATGACCACAACATCCAAGCCACTAGGTATGGGTTCCAGGAATGGAACGGATTAACTTTCAATGTTGTGGTTAAGGAGAAGGGAAAAGATTAACTGAGGAAGGTCATTAGCAAACCATACAAATAGCAGCATACCTGTGACCTTGACATGGGTAAACTGATACCTACAGCATTGGAGGTCATCATACAGAAATTTATACTCTGAGAAGGCTTCATGGTTGTCTGAGGGGGGCCCATCAAATCAAAAAGATCAGTAGAATTTGAAGCAGTTGGAGGTTGGCTTGAAGCTGTCTGTGGGCTACCAAAGAGCTCTATAGCTGGTTGCTGTGCTGTGCTGCTGAAGAGCTCTCCAGATGAAGCACTGGGACAAGGAGAAGCTTGGTTGAAGGCACTCCAGTCACCAAAGTCTCCATTTCCACTTGTTGCTGTACCTGAAGGAAAGGCCACAGTGTGAGAGAAAGGAAGACAGAAAGAAGGCAGGCAAAAGATTTCAAGAAAGGAACTGAGCAAATGCCATATTCCATGAACTGAAACAAATTAGAGCCGATCTGTGTCCGTCCAGATTAACATCTGCAGGTAGAACCTCCATCTGGACATCATTCCTTCTCATGAATATTCCAGCAGTTTTAACAAGGTAGCAAAGGAAATATGAAACACCCATGCACAGAAAGTAGAATGATGTTTGATAACATGTCACCTGTGGATGCAAGACAAGCAGGGACAAGTTTTCTTTAGCTGAAATACAACTGAAAGATAACTCAGGGGCAGATTGGAGGCTCTAGTCAAAACAGTGCCTAGAACTTTGATGATATTTATTTCCTGAGAGTACAGTTATCAGGAATGAGCCACTTGATAAAGCAAATTCCTTCATGATAAAGCAGAGACAACTACTTCAAACTTTAGTGTATACAATTAATACTTTGTATAAAACAATGCTAAGGGGAATAAATCCCAGAACTTTGAAAGCAGATTGCCAGGAAATACGTATTTAAAGTGATAAGGAATAATTTCTTCCCATCCCATGAAGTGCTCATGTAAAACACATACAGTTTTCTAAATTTGATTCATGGACTGAATGCCTTGGCTTGAAGCAGAAATGCAATCTGAGATCTAGCAATTCTTTCAGCAGAAGCTTTGCTGAACTCATAGTTCATCACTTAAGCTTTGTTTCATTTCAATATACCAGGACAAGCATTTAAATCAAAACACAGCAATTTACAGCTCACTCTGTATCTTACTGCAAAGAGCCTAACAGTATAAGCTGTTTGTAGACAACTCCGAGGGGTACCTATTTCAGGATCACAGATGTCCAGAGACACAAACCAGTGAACTGAGAACATGTCATACCCTTTGAGACAAATGGGAGGAGATGTTATCTCCCTTAAAGCCACATGTTTTTCTATTAACAAGAAAAGGGTTACTGTGATAGGGGAAGAAAAGCTTACAAAAACATATACAGGAGATGCTAAAAAATAAAACAACACCATTTACATAGCTCTCATTGCTACACAGTGAACCATGTTCCAAGTTTGGGCCATTGTACAGGTCAGCTTTTTTACTATCTCACTGATACGCTTTTTGTACTTCAGCTTCAGATGTTACTTCAAAGTAACATCATTGCTATATGAAATGAACTTTGAGTTCTAATGAACAGCTAAATCATCCTTGAATTTCTTTCTATGAGTGAATGAAGACTCAAATGGAAAGCAGGGCCAGATGAATCTAGTGTCTTTTGCTGCTTCCTAACCTATACAATGGCTAGTTCTGTAAGGGCCATCTACAGCAATTTTCTACAACTGTATTTTACCCACTCAAAAGGTAACTGCAGCAGTCCTTCACACCCCATGTAAATATTCATCAAAATTCACCTTCAAGCTTTAGTCATCTTTACCTTTACCAATACATTAGAATTTAAAGAACAGTAGGAGAGTAAATCTGTTCAGAGGATCCAAGTATTGCCAACAACTTCAGCGCACGAAGCAGACTAATGTTCATTAGCTTAGGGCCTTACTAGTGCATTTGCTTTGATCTCTCTCACAAAGAGGGGCTATATTAGAATGTTTCAATTAGTATTACATATTAATAATTTAAACCTACTTTAAATATTCCTGATAGATAAGTAAATGCTGAGTGTGCTCCTTCTGTGTTCAGACCTGTGCACAGAGCACCAATAAGGGAAACTGGGGGTAAAAGGGAAGAGGTTTTGCCCCTTCAGTAGAACTTCAAAGATGATTAATCAAGAAGGAAAAGATTTCTAGAGGGGCTTATGCTGTTCAGGAATGATTAATCATTTCACAAGACTCCTTGTCCCTTGCATAATGGTGATTGGAATAGATTAATCATGTTAATGCAGATAAAGGATTGTATCAATTTAGACTGTATTAACACAGAAATTATTTGCATAGTAGGCTGCTTTGTGTTTGCAAAACAACTTGGTTTTGAGTAGGAAAGCCTATTAAAAAAAAAAAATCAGAGCAGTTTTTTTCTGCCAAGCAAATTAAAGGTATACTAACTAACCCATGCCTAGTGCAGCTTTCCTAACACAGCAGAGCAACAGAACAGATATAAGCATTCTGACTAAAAGCTGGCTCACAGGGAGATTTGCTGATCAACCTCTTTGCTATTCTTTTCTCACTTTGGACTTAATTCTAAACTCTGGCTGAGAACCCCCAGCCAAATACCACTACTGCCCAAATTAACTTCACAAGAGGCAGACAGCCAGCTCCTTTTACCCCATGTTTGTTTGCAGGACTCTCCTGTCTTGGGTAGCACTGCAGGCTCCCAAAAAAACTCCACCAAAAGGAAGATAATTGCTTTAAGTGCCTTCCCAGTAATATTTTTTTTTCCCAGTCCAATTTTAGGGGAAACATGTTTCAGATGGTGGCCATGCCTATGGAATAGCTTATCTGTTTGCAGGCAAAATGGCTGTGAATGCACTGTGCAACTGTACGGACACTGGACAGCTCTAAACTGCATGCCATGCAGCCAGGCAACGACAAAATTGAGTGCTGTTCCAACAAGCGTTACTAAAATCTTGCTTTTGTGATTGGCAGGAACTTCTTCATGCCTGACTTAAGGCCTAGATATCTTTTATTTAACAGGCTTCTCCTAAAGGGAAAAAAGACTGTATCAAATTCTTACTTAGCCAACCTGAAATAAAATGGTCAGCTTCATCCCACAAATGCATATATGCAACTTCAAAAGCCGTCAGTGAGGTTGTACTATGTACAGAAGACATAACTCAACTAAACTCTCCTTCAAAGTGCCAAGGTTTCCAAGAGTAACCCAGACATCACTGGAAGATTTGGAAATTGCTTGTCTCAGGCTCTCGTGGTTACGTCATCTCACATGGCCAACAAAATTGTGTGTCTCTAAACAATGACAGGTGGGAGGGAGCTAAGGACATCTTTAAGGACTTTTATCTTTCTACCATGAGTAGGCTGCTATATTCTATTGAACATGATCCCAGCTTTTGTTTTGTTCAACTTACCCTTTTAACTTACTGTTCTGCCCATAACATTAAAATTCAAAGCAATGGACCCTCTGCATATGTCTGGAAACTATATAGGCAACAATACAAAACCCTTCTGAGAACTCTTCAGTTCACAGCATTATCACAAGCAAACAAACCACACTATCAAGCACTTTGTGCAAGTCTTTATCCCACCAAAGTCTTTTTAACCCACCAGACCAGCCACCTTTTTTTTATATATAACACCTACCTGTACCTGAAAGACTTGTAAATTCTTAGTTGAAGTATTAGAAAATGGCTGCTTTTTATTGCAAATAAAATAGTTGAATAATATTGCAGATAACACTGGGAAGACTGAGGATTAATAATGTGAATGGTCCGATCACTACAGACAATTTTCCAATCAGTTTTGAAACACAAACACCATCCTCTTGAAGCATTCATCACTGTGCAACTCCAATTAATCCAGCTCTTTGCCCACAGCTCAGACATGGGATGTGCCAGGCTCTTTCTTGATTGTTTCGTGAGCACTTCAGCTGGCATTTAGACCTACACTTGGATCGCTTCAGGTTCTACTTTCCCACTCCAGAAGTTCCATCACCTTTCAGTGTATTTTAAAATTAGACTTGGAGATATGGTTTAAGTCTTATTATATACTTATATTATTAGATGAACAGGGGTATATTTGTAACTCTTACTTAACATTTTCTGAAATACAGTTAATGAAAAGTTTTAGGTCCAATGTGCCACATGCCGTGTAGACAGTAGATATCTTCCTTACTCAATATAGCACTTGTGGTCCAGTTATGTAAACACAGTTTGCTCTAGAAAGGGAAGTGACTTTCAGTAATACCATGTGGCATCTCTTTGCCTTTTTCTGCCCTTAAACCACAATTCAATCTGTAAATTAAACCTACCTGGCGATGATGGGAAACTTGCTGAAGCAGCAGCTGAACTAAAATCAGCAAATCCCCAAAATGGGTCAGTTGATCCACCCAGAAACAGAAGGAAGCCAAATGCTGTTACAGGATTGTCCAAAGATCCATTGCAACAACTTCGTGTGGGATTTATGAAGAAAAGCTGTTCTGTATTTGGCACAATGGACTTATTGATTCTGCTCCCAAAGTCAGTGCTGGTTTTCCTGTTCATCCCCATACTATATTTATACAACAATAAACTGGATTATTTCCAACTGCCTTGCAGATCTTGCCATTTTGTTTTCATAGGGAAGAACTAGAATACACAAGTTTTTGCTATCTCTAAAAATAGATTTAGAGAGATTAACAGGTTTTTAACTAGTGAGGGATGCTACTAGTTTGGCAGTTTGTAGAATTACAACTTTGGAAGTATAATACATACAAGCCAAACGTTCTTACTGCAGAAAAGTTAATTTATTATGCTTACTATGAAAAATTATGTGTCGCCTTATATTTAGTTTTTGTGTTACTTAAAGCATGAATGATTCTGCAGTGATCTTGAGTTGGGATTTCAAGGACAGAGCTTGCATTTGTGTTCATTCTTTTATAAGTTTGCTTCCTTTCTGCAGCAGGAACATTAAGTTTTCCAACCAGACGTTTGTATGCGGCATATAAATTATTAACTTCTGAATACAGCAGAGTAACAATTTTTCACTTACAAAAATACAGCCAAGGTATAAAACCAGAAGAAAGATCTAAGAACCATATTGTAAAGCTGTTATTAAAAAAACCCACCAAAAAACAGTTTACAAAAACCAAATCATCCAATTACCGTCGATATTGCTTTTAAGTAGGTATTCCACTGACCTGAGAAAGCTAAGACAAGTTGACCTTAATAGTTTGTCCTCAAAGATTTCACCTCCAAGCAGTCCCACCCTTAGAAGAAACTGCAGCAGTTCAATTATTTTGCTTTTAGTGTTATGCGTACATTATATAGGTTACATCACAGCTGCTTAGCCTGCAGTGCTTAGAAACTAGCCAGGTGGGACTGGAACATCTGTGCTGCACTCAAACACCACCAGGGACAGCTTCCAACATCTGGTGCCATTTCTGAATTGTCTTATTGCTGCAAGACATTCTGCCCCATCTGCTACTCTCAACTGGGTTAATTAAACTAGAACCATCTCCTTTTTAATAAATGGCTAGCAGTAATAAAAGGAACCATTCACTTTCTAATACATGTGTACTTGTATTTCTTTTTAATGTTATTTTACCGTAGACACTGCCAGGAAAGCAACTGTTCATATCCAAGGGGAAATGCCTTTTCTTGCTGAGCATGTAGCATATGATATAAGACATAAGATGGGAATGCAAGGATGGTCTCTTTGAATTTTCAGAAACACAGCACTACTGAAATCCTTTTACAACTTTTTCAAGAGGGAGAAGATTTCACACAAAGTGAAGAAATTTCTTCAAGACAAATTCTGAAGTGATCTAATAAGCATCTTACATATATTTATATACAAGTTTTATACTGTCTGCAACCTGAGACTGAAAAGCC
This sequence comes from Psittacus erithacus, assembly GCA_009867235.2. Classification (NCBI taxonomy): domain Eukaryota; kingdom Metazoa; phylum Chordata; class Aves; order Psittaciformes; family Psittacidae; genus Psittacus; species Psittacus erithacus. Next base: position 267,063 of record WYDI02141174.1, on the reverse strand, counting down.
TAACAGAAGCCTGTGAAACATCAAGCCAAAAACCTGTTCTGATCATGTTTACTCTGCCTACTGCAATGAACATTTTCAACTCTCCTCCTATTTCAACACGTGTACTTACAGAGTTCAAAACAGGTTAATGGTTTGAGAGTTTCTGTGCAGAATGAGCATCACAGATGGCATACTCTAACCCCATCCTCAAAAAAAGAAAAATCAATGCTGTCGTCATGTGCGCTTGTTATCCTGGCCTGTCTGACAAAGTATCTAGGGATTAATTTAACTTTAAAACTGAACTAGGTTCAATCCCAAAATAATCCCTTAACATTTTCCGTCAAGGCAACTTTTCCTGCTCCTCTACTGCTTGTTTTCAAATGATGCAGACTTCCAGAGAGAGGCGACAGAGCTTAAGCTGAACGCAGTAACTCTATAAAGAAAGGTATCGCCAGCTAAGATTAAAGAACCTCATCTCCTAACACCAACATATTACTTCCAGAAGGTCTAACCACAGATTCTACATCTTCTCAAACAGATTGCTCCTTTATGGCAACCAATCACCCCTCTCACGTACAAACTGTGCTGCTTTAGTAACGTGTAACACCCCCCACCCCCTAAGCCTCACCAACCTTCTTCCACATCTCTGCGCCTGAAAATACATAGATAAGCAGATTCCGAGTTCCCTGAATTCACATGACTTCCCTGCCAGTTCCTTCACAGGACAGATCAAAAGCTGCATTTGACCCTTTCCCTGTGTCTTGACTGACACTGGGAATGTTCCCACACCCTGTGCTGCAAGGAACAGTGGTCGTAACAAGTGACCTGCACGTGAAGGACACTGCTAATCGTCTCAACATGAGCTATCCTCAAAGATTCCCATGCAAGATCTGTCACTACAAATGAACCCTTTCCATCTGCTTTCCCAGGTCAGCAAAGAGGTTATTTAGCTCTTCAGCTGGTAATATGCCTCTTCTCAACACCATTTCCAAATGCTGCTTTGGGAAGAGAAGAAAAAAGGCAAAAAGAAAAAAGGTTTCCTACACCAAAGAACCAAACTGATGAAAGATTCAAATACACTATAATACTGAAGCTGCTACAGTTCTGTTTGAAATACAGGAAGGTTCACTTTGAAGTGGAAACATCTATTCTCAATGTGATTTAATTTATACACATAAAAATAAAAAAATAAACATATATATATAAATAAACCAAAAGAGCTCGAGTATATTTTCCTGCATTAACTGGATAGAAGAAGTTTCAGTATTGATTTGAGGTAGTGGTTCTGATCCAGGATCTTAAAATTCCATGGCACTGTAGTAACTCCAGCATACAATGAACACCTTTGTATATGAAGCTGATAAAATGGATAATCATGCAAAGTAAGTTGTTCCTTAAACATGAAGGTATTTGTGCATAAAAGCACAGATGCATAAAATGACTTTTATTTCTTAACCATTAGGAATTAACAGATATTTCAGACCAGATATATAAAATGTATCTATTTTTCAAAAAAAATAAGAGTGAATAAAGTTTTTAAGATCTACCAGAAATAAGAAAGAAAATATTGAGACAGATTCCTGATCCTAAATTACCATGACAGTTTCCCATCCATCTAACAGAGTTCTGATATATTTTATATTCTATTAAATACTTTCAGAGGTAGCATTTTGGTAGCCTAGTGATGAAAGAAACTATGTCATACACTACTCATAATGCTGGCTTTTTTAAATACATTATAATAAAAATACCTGGTGTGATACACTACAGGAGTTCCATTACAACACCCCTAGAAGCAGCATAACTTCAGACAGAAGTAAGAGTAGTCTTTGCATACACATGAACACAGCTACCTTGCCACACGAGGCCTCCATCCATTCTGGATTGTGATTTTTTTGGCACAGCCTCTGTGATTACACATTACCTTTAAAACAGAAACTGAGGCCGAGTATCTGTCATTCCCAAGACACACACATATGCTTCTACAAACAATGTGACTATGATCCTAAATATGACAGGTTTCTTACTTGTAATGAAGTTACATGAAACATTTCTATCTATAAAAATGCACATGCTCGTATTTTACTTGCTATTCAATGTGATCTTTAAATAAAAATTCTCTCCCAACTATGCCATTAGACCACAAGTGCATGGAAATCCTTTTCTATGCTCTGCTAGCCACAATCAAACCTGTCGATACAGAGAACCCGTAAGCACAATAAAGCACTTTAAAGTTATAAGTTTTGAAAAGCAAACCACCAAACCCCTGAACTCCTTTATCAATCCTGTATGCAGTGCACTAACATTTAAACATACCCCTGAAAAGAAACTGCATTTTGAGAGCGTAAGTCCTTGTGAAGGTTAATGGACTTAAAATTTAACTGCGTGTTTACTAAGTGAAGGGACATGTTTTACAATGAGTATTTTACTTTAAGGTAGCAATTTCTTTTTGGTATTAGTGTTGGGATCAACCAAGTGCCAAGACAAAATAAGAGAAAGAAACAAGATTGCCATATACTTTAGAGGAAAGCTTATATGAACATCATCCATCTCCAGCTGCCCAGCCTTTGAACTGCACTAAGAGAGAGGTTTGAATGTGAATGGATTGCATTTGCTTTTAGAGTTAATTATAAATAACTGTATTACAAACACAGTTTCTGACAGACTGATCTAGCACTTAATCTTTGTGCTGCTAACATTTATTAGTCCCATACAATAGCATATACACTATCCCTGCTACGAAAGATTTTAGGCAGCTCTAATTTTTTTGAGTATTCGTTTCTCAATTTACCTACTACTGTATCATTACATCAAACAAGCTTATCCTCAGAATTGGTTCAAAACATGCACTACGAAAATAAAGCCAAGACATGCCTACCTGCTGAAACTGGCTGGCTAGCTCCATCAAACAACAGATCCAGCAGGTCATTGGATGACTTGCTGCCAGAGGGTACAGAAGCCTGAAGAAGAAATAACACAGCAGATCTCATCTCATGATGTGATCACTCAGATGACTCTGAGAAGTTTTCTGTGGCTTTGGGGTTGTTTTTTGTTTTCTGGAGAGATGGCAGATTTATCTTTGAAGGCAACAATCACTGAAACATGGCTAAGCTTAAAATCAAATACTGACAAGCCAGTGACTGAGGTTTCTTTTATCATAACTGAAGAATTTGTTAAAGTGTGAAGGTTCAGATAATCCTTCACATTTCAGGCCAAGATTTTCTTTTTGCTTCCCTGGAGAGAATACACCATAGTAATGACTTGATTTTAAAAATTCTACATCTTAAAACAATCAAACAATTAATTATAATCAAATGGTTCCACAGACTTTGAAAGCCCCAACTAAACATTTTTGATAAATTAGTTCTCTTGAAGGCTGTATAACAAAAATTCTACCCTGAACTAGAAACTGCCTCAAAGGACAGAAGAAAATTTGTTTCCAAAATCATGTTTTACTGTCCTCTCCTGCGGTCCCACCTTTGCTGTAGGCTGTGCAGTATGAGCATCAACATTCTGTTCTGGACTTGCTTTATCTCCTGTATAATGTGCTGCTGCTCCCAAGTCAATGGTTTTTGAAGGATTTGCTGTGCGTTTGTGTCTGATGGTAGTTTCTGTAGCTTGTGTAATATGAATGTGTTTTGTTGTCACAGTCTCTTCATCTTTAAACTCAGCTTTGGGAGATTTACCTCGTCTTGATTTTTCTTCATCACTGTCACTAGAAAAACAAAAGCAATAGAATACCATTTGTGACTGACTTCTCAGTTACTTTGTGACCATTTGGCTTCAACCACAAAACCGATTCATAATGAAAATATTGCTTCTTCCTACATTTGAGAAAGGAAACACTTTACCCTTACCTAATGCATCAACATAACACAGCATTACACCTATTGTAAAAAGGGAATGAAGAAAAGCATGTTATTTTGTTAAAAACTGACTGCAAGTCCACAGCAAAGGATAATAGGAAATCAGTGTTTAAATCCAGAACATTTAATTACCTTCTGACAGGAACTCCTCCACATATTATATAACACTCCAGCAACAAGAACCTAAAAGTTGGCAGGTCTGCTCTGTACTTACACCAAGAGACAGAAAGCAGTGAACCAAACACAGGTACTACCATTTGGATTTCAAGAATTCCATTCCAGAGAAAGAGCCTTTCAGATTCCATAAAATGTTTGCAAAAAGAATGCTTATAGAGTTATGCAATGCAGTGATACTGGTCATTTTCTATCACAGAACACACATTCTTAAAATGTAAAAGAATGAAAGTGTCACTGCTTCAGATGAAAACTTTTTAGATGTCACTGTGTGGCATTTGTTCAATTTGTTACATTTTCTGCTTTTGTATTTTAAGTCTTTCACAAACAAACCAATTGACCCCCACCAACAGTGATGTTATCATCAAGGTAAGATTTGCGCATAACAGTGAAAATTGCTTTAGAGAAAGCTTAAATTTATTGAAATGTATTTTGAAATACTAATTCCCTTAGCAATACAGTTGAAAGTGGAAGAGTTTTTACATTTTAATAATGCATTAGAATACTAAACCTGCAAAATTTAAGAAAAACTGTCCCTTTGTCAGTGGGAACATGACAGTAACTGCAGTATACTCTGGAGGGTAGCCTTTGTTCTCTGTTAACAATAGTGGGCTTCTCGGAATACACTGCATGTATCATTTCCTCTATGCGTATTACCTACTCACCACTGGGGATGGCTCAATTCATTAACATCAGTGAATATAAATGCTCGCTCTCTTTTTAAATTTTTTATTTGTAAAAGAAATATATCACAGCTGCTGGCCAATCAAGCAGCTACTGGCATTTGCTTGAGCCAGCCTTACATGGACAAGTGAACTCAAATGGCACCTGTTAACCTTATCTTTCCAAGGCACTTCAATGCTAACTTGCACAACTGTTGCCTGCTGTTCCAGTTCTGGGTTTCTACAGATAGCCTACCTATGTGCACAAATACAGAGACCACTAGCCCCAGTTTTGTTTGTGACATCAGGATTTTAACACAAGCCCCAGAGAAGACTGATCTGCACATTAGCGTGGTGTACATGGTACATCCATCCTAAAAGCCTCAGGAGTGTGGATGATGTTGCATTTTAGATGCATGTTGAAAATACCTAAGACCTTGACAATCAAGACTCAGCCCCTTAAAACCTGCTGCAATGTATTTCTTGTCATCACTACAGAATGCGCCTAGTTCATATACACATTCTGTGGGTTAAGTGACTGACAACCATCAAAGTCCAATCAATGGAGCTATTGCTACAGAAGTGGTAGAGATTAATCTCACTAATGTACGAAATGAAAAAAAAAGTAAGTCTTTGATGATCTACAGCAAAATAAATGTCTAAAAGCTTTTGAGAAAAGAAATTAAATACATATGCCAGAAAGCAGGACAAATATTACTATCCTCAATTTTCTACGACAACCTGTACTGCTTCCAAACTGTCTCAGGAGATCCATTCTTTATTTTTCTTTCATGGTCACATTAACAAAGAAAAAAAGTCCAGATTAATGTTCCCTTTAAATGTGTTTACTGTACTCACAGCAGTAAATTGCAGTGCTTCACCTGAGAATTGCAGAGTGAACTTAAAACCAAAAATTATAGCTACCATTGTAACAAATAATTAAAAAGACTTCTGTAAAGTACGTGGTTGCAACTTCCACAAGTTAAACTCTGGATACATGCTTTTTGCTTTGCCTTAAGGTTTTTGTGAGGTGCATTTTGTGGTTTGGGTCAGGGTTTTTTTAACATTTTTTAAGACAATAAAAACTGTTTACTGACCCTGTAACCTTTTACATGGAATTTACCTTTAAACATGGCTGCTGCATCCTTTTTCAGATGTACTAAAAGCTTTGCTTCCCTTCTATTCCATTACCTGCATCAACCTGAACAGTGGAGAAAAAAGGGCTGATAGAGTTTTAAGAATTCTTATGAAGAAAAGTGCAAAGTTTCAGCAGATCCTCTGTACACCTGCAGGTATTTTAGAAAACACAACTCCAGCTCACAAGGCTTGACTCGGGGCAGCAACTGGTTTATTCACCTAAGAACTAACAAGCACTATGAAAAGAAAACAGATTTTTCCCACCTCATGGGGTATTCTTTCTGGTCTTTACTTCCAAGGGGATATATTTCTGGAGAAAAAAGAATCCAGCTGCCCCACAGCAGTACTAACATTTTTCTTCTCAAGAGAAAAAAAGCAGACTAGGCTTCTCTTCACAGTCAGTTGTGCGAGCTGCACGTCCACTGAAATCTGTCAACTCAAGCCATCTATAGCACAGGTTAAGCTCTTGGTTACTTCAAGCATTTTTTATTCTCTTCCATGCAATCTACAGGCTTTAAAAGTAGAGTTACAAATCTAGAAGTTTGGCCAAGTTCTCCTAATGTGTATACTGGAGGTAAAGATCGTGTCATCCAAATTCCATTAACCACTGTGAAGATAAGCAAGTCATTTATTCTATGTGCTTCAAGACCTTTATTGCCTTTACAGTACTAAAGTAGTAATGATTTATAAAGCTATTAAGATAGAAACAATAGAATATACAACAGCAGATTTGCCAGCTGAGTAACTATCACCATTTAGACACTTTTCCAAGGAAAACGGCAACTTAATTCAATGTTATTATATAGCAGCAGCAGCTACAAATAGACTAGTAAATTTCTGGAAGCTTCTTTTGGTTTTTAGAGGAACTGCTGAAGTGTGAAAACACAAATGCATGGATTCCACAACACATTTACATGAGAAAGTTATGCTGTTGTGAGCTTAAGTCACATGATAATTAGAATTCTGTGTTTCAGTTTCAAAATTTAAATACAGTATTCTGTTAATACATCAATGGGGGTTGTATTTACAGTATTATTAAGCATAAATAGACAGACATTCTATAACCTAACAATCTTCTTAGATCCTTCTGTAGAAAGAAGCCCCTTCATTTCAACACTGATAAAAAGCCTTCTGTGGTGTCGAATCACCATGCCAAGAGAAGCCACAAGGAAATTTCAGGCTGGTAGCCAAAGCAATGTTGGAGAAGCCATACTGCTGGATTTCGTCTTATAGTAGGGTAGCCTGCAACTACCCAATTGGTTTTGCTCATTTATGTCCAAAAAAATTCCTCCTTTTATTTCAAGTTCCAAGTTTATTATTTCCATAAATTTCTAGACAAATACCACACCTGACAGTTACCGACCATGAGACCAAGAGCCATTCAGAAATAAAGCGAAGGAAGTAAGATAAAAAATGGTCACTGTATATCTTCTACATGAAATGTGGCTACTGAGCTTTCCAGATGTCGCATGACAAGTTGCTTTTGAAAGGTAAGTACAGAAAAGCACATGGCAATATACCACTGTTAAAATTGAAATTGTTGACTTTTCGTCTGATCCTTTCTCTTTGTAGTCTATTGATAGTACGTTCTAAGAGGGAACCTTGATGTGTGCAAAGAATACCAGTTTCATGATTTATTAATGCTCTAGCAAGGACACCACATTCTCTTTTTCTGAGAAATACTACCATTATATTTTGTTTCTGTGCAAAATGGCTTGAATTTTGTAATACATTCACATCTCTGTGTGTGCATGTGTATTTTTATACACACATATATAAAAATGCATGTGTAATTGCTATCTGAAGATATTCCTATAAAAAATATTCATCAAATCTTGGTGCAAATTTGAATTTTAAGTTGTTTTCCAAAAGAGAATTATCAAGCACTCTCTCTACAGCAATTTCAAATTCTGTTAAGTATGGATTTGATCTCCTGATAGTAAAATTCAATGCACCTGTTGAACCGTAATGTGCAGTTCTTTCTGCAGGCAAAGCAGGGTAGGTCATCTTCCTTCCTGAAGAAATCTAATGGCCAGATGTAACACACAAGTTTCTTGAGGAGGTTCAACTGCAATTGACTTTTTAAATGGTTTTAAGTAAGTCACCTTCAGACTGCTCTTCCTGACATCAGCTCAAGGAAAAAAGCACTGTGTCAAGGTAGGTCTAAGCAGTTTTACATCTCCCTTCTCTTTGGCACTTCAGCATTCAGAGTAACTGTAGCAGCCCCCAGTTTCTTCCTTCCAGCAGTTCCAATCCCTTCCAGTGCACCGGTACAAGGAAGATCACCGAATTGCTGAGACAAGGAAAAGCTTAGGAAATTTCAGCCAAATCCCCTGCTTTGCCAGCAGCTAAGCTAAGGGCAGTAATGGAAGACAGCCAAGAGCATTTTACTACCGACAGAGCTGCATTATTCCCCAAGGCCAAAAAGGGCTGTGTATGAAGTCCAGGAAGCAGATACTGAACCCAAACATGCTTCCATACAGAAAGAACAACAGAGTATTATCACTAATAATCAGCAATGTTGAAAAGCTTTATAATAGCAGTTACATAGAATAAATTAATGTTAAAATAACTGTAGTACCTGCACCTTTCTGGAGAGTCTTCTCTATCTTTCCTTTGGAACTTGCGGATGGTATCATCGATCGTGCTTCCAATTTTGTCGCTCAGCTCGCCTAACTTATCACTGAATGGAAAAGCTGTTTTTTTATCCCATTCTTCATCCCATTTTGACTTGGGCTCAGGATCGTATCTTTCACCTGTGTAAGGCATTAAGATAAGACATATTAAAGATAACAGGAAAAAAAAAATGCCTGTGGTCTTTCTGGAACCACTCGCAAGCCCCCCTGCCCTACATACATAATCCTTACAAGTTTTCAAAGCAAACTGAAAGCTCCCACAGTGCTGAATCAACACTATTATAGCAAGGCACAGCATGTAATGCCAATCATTAAGTGGCAGGAATGCAGATTCAAAGACTTTTGTTTATGACAATGATACAATCTTAATGCACTGCACAGAACATCAGGATACTGTTGGACTCTGCTGGAGAAGCACAAGAGGCACAGTCAACCCTGGCTGCATAAGCAGCTTACCAGAAAAGGGACCCGCCAGTGCTGTAAGAGGCACTTAAGACATGATATCCCATTCTTGGCCAAGCTGTGTGCTCAGAAGTAAATCAATGGGGTTTTTTATATGTTGACATTCACGAGCACACAGAAGTGTAGTGCCAAAACACGGAAAGACGTAAGTGCACAGTACATAAATTCTGTTCTTTCTTCTCCACACTCTGTGACTGAAAAAACCTTCTAAAGAGATAAAAAGGCAATAAAGCAACTCACCATTTCAGCAGCCACTGAGTACTCTGAGCATCTTTTCTGTTACTAAGAAATCGAAAATCTTTCCCCCCCCAAATGAAGTATTCAACACATCCATACTGGCATCTTAGCTTACCAACCAAGTTTTACTTGAAATAATTATATTTGCTTATTAATCTCACTAAGAAGGCTTAAAAAATTTAATCTGGGTTTATTTATACACACTCAGACAACTTAAGTTTAATTTAAAAGAAAAAACACAACACTTACAGTTTAACAAAAACTACCAGAAACACAGCGCACATTACTAACTTGTATTGTGATCTTATATCAGAAAATACAGGTATATAAAATAACCCAATATATATTTACTTAAGATGAGTAACATTTAGTAGCAGAAAGGAAGAATGGTGAAAAATTCATTACTTCCAGTTACATACAAATTATATTGTAATCTTGATGTTCATTCCATTAAGCCACTTTTAATTAAAGTAAGTGATAGATTCCAGCACTACAAGGTGCAAAATTTGAGCTAAATCTGTCCAATGCTATCACATAAAAAGGATGTGTTTTCTTACTGTAGATGTTAGTGCAAATCTCCAATGGTATTTGTTTAGATCCATAAAGGATAGGTAAACTTTTACAAAGTAGAGAACCTGCTGCAAATCAGCGAGAGTGAGAGAGATCTTTATCACTGAAAAAGAAGAAACTGCTAAGAAACATACTGCTGTTAAATGTTGCAGGAGAATAAAATGTCCTTATTTCAGTTTATGTCAGGCTCTCAAGCATTTTAACATAAAATCCAGTATAAAGTTTCCTTGTGCAACAGGAATCTTGAAGTAAATTAAAAAACACCCCAAGAACTTGGTATTTTCAGGACAAAAAGAGCTAAGGAAAACCCTGAAAATACAAGCATTTTAGATTTAAACAACTAGAATCTTCCAGATGACAAGTCTGACCTGGGAAAAGTTTGTTTTGTGCTCCTGAAGAGATGATTTTTTTCACCTTGCTCACTGAAGGGATAATTAAGAATCCTTTATCATAAAAACTAAACAAAGACAAAGGAGATATTCCTTTAAATTAAAAACCTTGAATGATAACTAAAGAGCATACGGACAAAGAGTTCTACCCAGCATATAGGGAGAGATCACGACTGTACAGAGCTAGTCAAAAGATAAGCTCAGTGAAAGAACAGAAGGACATGTACTTAAAGTACAAATGCAGTGACTCATAAGTATTTCTTAGAAAAGAATCACCAGAATTCCAAGCAGGTAGCAAAAGCCTAAAAGAATATAATAAAACTAGACACATTCTGCCATGGAGATAGAGGTTTTCAACGACTGCATATGAGGAAAAGAGAAAATAGAGGAACAAAAGAAATAACCTGTCAAAACCAGAAGAGAGCAAATCTAAATTTAAGGTTCACAGTGAAGAGTAAAAAACATACATAACACCAGAGACGGACAGGTGAGGTTTAAATCCTAGAGTTACTACTCAGATCTTATAACAACCCCTTCTCTCAAAGAAGTCACTGACTAGCAAACCAGAGCCATGTGCCATCGTGACTCTGTGACTCATCCCTTAACAAAGTGGCCAAGGATATACTCAGGCCAAAGAATATACAGCTAAACACCTCAAGACTGACAGCTGGATCATGGGTGACATGCTGGGATGCATCAGGCATAAAAACCAGTTCAAGCTCAGATCCCTGCTACACACTATGGCAGGGACTGGGGAGCAAGAAGGAAGCTGAACACTTACATAGTGCTGATTGTGTATGCCTTTATCTAGTCAAGGCTTTCAGGGAAAACTGTGTCCTCGCCAAACAAAGTCAAGCTGATGGCATTACATCCTCCAAGGCCAAGATCCTACAAACACACTATGCTGAAGATCCAAATAGTCTGACAGAAGTCAATGCACACATGAAGCACACTGGTCACCTCAACAAAACAGGTGAATTTGTTTCCAAAGCAAGGGGACATCAGGCTACCTGTCAACAGCATTTGGATGGTGGCTTGGTTTTTATTTTTCACTTTGTGCATGTATGTTTTTAAATAAAGGATCTTAGATTTTAAACACACAAACTGAGACACTAACAGCTGTATTGCTAAATTCCCGAAATACACCACTTACAAAGTACTTGATGCACACATTTGAAGTCAGATCTAACAGACATCAGAATCCATACAGTTAATACCCAGATATCTTTCAAGTGTCCCAGCAGTGTTACTTGGGAAATCAAAAAAGTTTAAGGGCATAGAATATCTATATTGTTTCACTCAAACACTCTCACTGCCTTAAAAGCCCTAACACAAATTAACCAATGGTTCTAAAGGAGGTTGCCAGGAAGGAGTACATGAAGCAATTCTTATGATGTAGTGGATGGAAAGTATCATCATTTTTTAAGACTGACTAAGAAACCCTTACTTACGAGGGCATTTATTTATCTACTTCTGCTACAGCAGCATTCATTTCACAAGGAGACTCTGCCTATGAATAAAAAAGAGACAGCTAAGTTTTGGCTAAGCCAATGCATTAATGTCATTTGTATAAGTTTCTAGTTAGTTTTTAATATAAAAAGAAAAAAAAACTTATAAATTTGAATGAATTACTGTAAAAACCTTTTTGTGGGGGAAAAGGTGCAAGAATTCTTTTGTACCAGCAACACTGACAGTTAAAGAAATATAAAGAAAAAGCACCTAAAGGAGCATCTTAGAAATTCCTTACATTATTTGTGTTATCCAAGCCAAGTTAAAAGATGGTCAATCCTTGACCAAGAAAGCCTAGTACTCACTGTATCTGAACCCTCCAACACTGTCTGAAGAAACCCCAATGTATTTGTCTTTGTTCTTCTTTGCTTTCTTTCTCTCTTCCCGAAGTCGATCATCATCTTGAGCAAACTCGACCATTTCTTTTACCTTCTGGCGTATGTTTATACCCTGGTCTTTGCCATTTTCATCTGTATAGGTAAAGCAGGATAGAGACGATGGATGGAAGGTGGGGGGAAGAAAAAAATTAATCAGAGGCAGTAATACCGAACATCAAGCTGAACAATCTGAATTACAGACACAACAGTCAGAGAAAGAGCTTATGCCTACTGAGGTCCACTCTTTTCTTTAAAAGGGACGGGCCAAATATTTTGTTTCAGCACAAATTTTCATCCTTAGATAAATGAATTTTCACTGAATGGCATATTTAGAAACATCTCACTGCCGCTGAAACATTTAAAAGATTAACAAGAGATTGAAACAGAAATTATATTCTCCAATGGAACAATTTTAACCCTTCCAAATACAACCCCTCTTCCTCAGTCTTTTTAGTAGTTTTGCAAGTTTAACTGCAAGAACTCAGTCTTATTGCACAACTGAATTCTTGAAAAATAGCTTTCAGTTGGGATGTACTACAAGCTAAACGTGCTCCTTTCCCAGCCTTTTTCACATTCAAAACACACACTGGCCTTGCTGCCTTTGCACTGTAAATACTATTTGGTGGGAGTAAAAAAAATCCAGCTTCAAACAGATGTGTGTGTTTTGGAGCTCTAACCTTTTCTTCCCATATGATTAAAGCTATTCCTTTACGGACACCACAGGGGACCAGTCTCTAGTGCATATTTTAATATAAACCCGAACACTCATGTTGTGTTGGTTCTGTTGTTATTAGCCAGTCTTTTCTGCAAGTTCTTGTCTTCGCTAATTAATACTCTAGGGTCCCACGTCTTGGATTCTGCACTCTTCACACAACTGGCAACAGTCGCATTCTAATTAGACTGGGGAAGCTTCTAAGCTGGTTCAGGTGACTGACAACTCCAACTACTGTTTTAATTTGCTTATAAGATTTTTCTATTGCTCACCTACAAAGTGGTAATTTTCCAGGGATCGCAAATCATAAATGTGTTCTCTGGCACTTGTAACAACACGCTCTGATCCATTCCTTATGAGGTAAGCTAGGAGCAGCAAAGACTATAAAAATACAAAGCACCTTATGATTGCTTGAACAAAAGCTCTATCTTTTTTTAAAGAAAAAGAAAAAAAAAGCTGCAATAGAAAAGCAAACCTACCCCCCCCCCCAAATTAGTGAGTAATAAGACTTTCCCCTTTTAAATAAATGCTCATTATATGGGTTCACACAGAAAAAACCACGTTTTCCCCACATTTTGCTCTTTAGAATATCAAAACTGTACTTGTCAAACTCTAATTTGGCATTACTAAATCACAAGTAGTTACCTTCATCAGCTACTGCTGATTTTAAAATACAGCAGTGCCAATGTAAGAGAAAAAGTTAACCCTGGTAAATGAAGCACTTTCTTTTGCCTCTCTTGTACACAATTTTCCAATGGTTTCCACCAAAAAGTAACTCCCACAAAAACTGAAGAAGCCTTCTGCAGGATGCCATGGATATACAAAACTGCATTTCAGGACAATTTTAAGAAGCTACAAAATAAATGAAGTTTATGCAGTACTTTAATTATAATTTTATGTTAAGGATTTCTATCCAGAAAAAAAAGAATACATGCTCTTTCTCCAAAGCACCTCCTTTATCAGCTAAAACTATCATTATATTTCAACCTATCCAAACCTGATAAGCAATTCCAAGCAGTCTTTATAACATTAAGTAGCTATGTGTGGTAGCATTAAATATTAATTTATATTGGACTTCAGGGAAAACAATTACTATGAATACAAAACATCAAGCACCTGTGAAAAGCACAAGCCATGCCTCAGAATTAATTCTGTCTTGTTACAATCCTGGCATTAAGAAAAACAAAAATATAAGCTAGTCCAATAAACCATATCTAAAAAATGAGGTTATATTTGCATAATTCAGTGAACACTGAACACCACTTTAAGTGCAGCATGAGATAATCTTAAGCAAAAACTTTCTCTACAATGTTAATTAAGCAAAGACAAGAAAAATGCAAATGATTCACTTCTTTTTCCAAAACACAAGTAGGACATAAAAACCTCCTGTAAGATCTGCAAGAAAATGTGGTCCATTCAAAGCTAAGCTACTATTTTCAGAGAATTATGAATTGAAATAAAATTAAGATAAGTTTCCATTTTATTTCAGGTATTCTTGAGTTCCTTCCAAAACATTTTCCCGACAGCACAATAACTTCTCATCTACTTCTCATGGAGCACCGTAACAACTCCTTTGGGTGGATTCAAAATGTGAATGCTACTCCAATACTTGAATATCAGCAAAATCTAACTGCTTTATTGTGTTCATTAGGTAGCATCTTAAAACACAATTCTAAACCCAGAAATCTTGTTTCTTTCATAAATAGCATTAGAAAGACATCTTTTAACTTCAGTAACAGTTAGGAAAAGAAATTACAGATTGCTAGTGGAATGATACTGTAGTATCTAAACAAAACACTACATCAGCACATTATATGATCAACAAGAATTATGTCCTTTATAGACCAACAGAGTCTTGAATATTTCCAGCTCATATACGTACACACCTTATAAACTCTCCTCCAGTTCTTTTTATTGTCTTTCAGCATTCGAGTCCAAAGCATGTTCATAAGTTCTGGAAACTGTTCATACATAAACGTTGCCCTAAAGAATTAAACAAAAGGAGCAAAGAAATTTTAGTCGCCCTGGTTTGGCACCATGGTTTGTTAAGACTCAGGGCTGACAGTAGATGGCAGGCTTGATCTAAGCCCATTCACATTTGATGCCATTACAAGGGAAAAAGCTATCCCTCTTTCTTACTCATATAGAAGTAATTTACACACCAGCACTACAAAAGAAATAAGTAATTCTAAAAATCTGAGGCAGTAAAAGAACCTTCACTAATTTATAACGAAGGTAATGTTTAACATAATTCTCTAATAACCACTGCAACTAGTCAAGCACGCAACTTCCAAGCTAATTTTTAACAGAAAAAAAGTTCAAGGAAGAATGTGACATGTTTTCCTGTATTTAGAAAAGTCACAAGAAAGCAGTTTGAAAATAAACACTCCAAAACAGGCAGATATATTGAAAGCATTATGAGGCTCCATAAATAAAAATCAAGATCTTAAAAACCACTTTGACTTCATTTTTGTTTGACAGTTTTCAATAAATTATAAGACCATGCATTAAGAAAGTAAGACTTGATTTACAGCAACTTTTCAGCATTATCAGGCAGCATATCGCAGAGTTGATTTAGCAGCAAATGTCACATTCCTGTATAAAATGCACCTTTCTTTGCTTCATCACTGAACCAAATTATCACTTACTTGGCAATCTCTCCCATGAGTTGCCCTGAAGGTCCCCATGGATCATCATTGGTTGCTTCTCGAACCTTAGACTCTATTTCTGAATAATTCATAACCACATTGGTGCTGCAAAGGGAAAAAAAAATTCACACATGAAGATTAGCATCAAAACTGAGAAACACATGAAAACTTAATAATGACACTAGTGCCTATCTCACTTAATGAGATACCTCTACAGGGTGGGAAAGAAAACATCTTTAGTGCAGAAGTTACCCTGAGGACGCTATATAACACATTTAAGTTGTCTTTAAGAAGGTTTTACTATTCTATTAGTCTTCAAGAATACAGATGAGAAACTAGAGATTACATTACAGCTGGATTCGGTCCAGTAAAAATGGCTTCTGGTCAAATTAAAAGCCAGACCAAACCACTAGAGTCAAAGCTGATAGCATCCCCAAATATTTGCTTACAGGTTTGTATGGTCTACAGTTACTTGCAAGAGGCTTTATAACTCAATCAAAAGCAGATTTTTTTTGTTAATGATGAGTGCTACAAGAGAAACTCAAGAATATCAGTACCAGACTGAAGTAAGGGAGATGAGATTCACTACAAAGCCTGTTTCCTAGCTTGAATTTATTTAATTAAGGGAAAACAGCAAAAGAAGAAAAGCTGCAGTGCACTCTGCTTCACCATTAAAGAAATGCAAATACTATACGAAGCTCAAACAGTCTCCATGAGAGTTCACAGAAAAACATCACTTGCAAAAAGGAAGCAATTTTTCCATATTGGTTATATTAAAATAGTCAGTATGTGATTATGTTTTCCAAAAAATATCTCAAACTGGTAACCTTCAACTACAAGCCCCTTTGTGGCCCTAAAAGCACCCAGATACATTTAATAACAATGATTTTCCTTACATTTTAATGTGAGTGAGCAGGCCAAAACATCATTTATACAGAGAATGCTTGAAAAACAGCTCTACACTTATGGAGTACTATAGCATTCAATAGGAATGAAAACATTACTATGACTAAAAGGAAATCTAGTAATCTAGGAAATCTAGTAAAGGCCTCAGCTTTCCCTATATACTTTGCAGTGTATTTGAAATAACATGCTTACATCTATTGTAACAAAAGTTTGAAAGTTCATTTAACTGTTTAAAGCACATCATACAAGTTAAAAGAACCCTGCAAGATGACTGTTCTCAACACAAACCATTCCATAAAGTCAAACAGATTACATTGCAAGAACAATCTAGTTATCTTATAATGCAATGTGGAGAAGGCATTTGCTGCTCAAAAAGCTCCTCTGACCCTGAAAGGTCTAGAAGAGAGGGGGAGAAAAAAAAAAACTCTTAATAAGTCATCCCTCTGTTCATGTAGGAGTTGGCGTAACACAGCATTCA
Organism: Psittacus erithacus; assembly: GCA_009867235.2. Taxonomy (NCBI): domain Eukaryota; kingdom Metazoa; phylum Chordata; class Aves; order Psittaciformes; family Psittacidae; genus Psittacus; species Psittacus erithacus. Next base: position 250,321 of record WYDI02141174.1, on the reverse strand, counting down.
AGCAATACCCGTTCAATTTTACTTGGCATAAGGATAGCAAAGATCTTGTCACTGGGAGTTAAAACAGCAGAATCAAGAATAAGATCCCCTTAAGTCTGAAAGGGAACACAGAAGGTAATTGTTAAAACAGAACAAAATTCCTGGACTTAATCTTGGATTCTCAGTATGAGAATCCTGCTGTCAGATTCCGATGTATGATTTTATTCAACTTGGTGTCTAAAAAGTGTAAGCTACACGACTGCATAAATAATCAGCAAGCTAACAGAACCTATCTATATAGAAAAAGCCATGTAGGAACACAGCAGTAGTTATGAACAACAGCAATTAACATTTCACAAATTCACTTCTGCTAAATGCACCTCAAGCTTCTGCTCCTGACATTTTCTTTACCATATAAACATAAACTAATACCATCTTTATTTCCCATACGCATAGAACATAAAAGGAACCCCACAACTCCAAAGCTACAGGCTTCAGGGCTTTGCAGCTTCCAGCACACTGGGTCCCTTGTCCCATCGAGGAAAGGAAGGGAGTTGCACAGAAAGGTTCTGTTTGTTTTTCTAACCCCTCCTTAAGCGCTTGTTTGAGAGTCTTGATGGAGAGTTGGGAGGGGAAGGCATAAAATGAAGCATTTCCTTAATTTCTTAGAGGAAAGAATTTAAGAATGGAAATATGCTTGGAAAGATGCAAACTTATCCTATAAAAAATAATAATCCAGCATTATGGAAGAGCCCAAAGTGCATGGCTGAAGCAGCATTGGGGTCAAAAGGGGGGAACGGAAGGAAAACAAGGGAAATAAAGTAATGCCAAAAGAAAGGAGCACAGAAGCATGCTCTGTGTCTAAAACACTCCTGTAGTAAAAGTTATTGTCCTCAGCAACTAGGAGAAAGCTCTTTTATAAGTGCCAAGATGAGCTCTAATGGCACAAAGCGTTCCAAAACAAAGTATCTTTAAGCCACATTTAATTCAGCAACAAATGTAAACTTCAAGGAAAGAAAAAAACAACCAACTGTTGTATAGCTTGGCTTTACTCCAGGTCATTTAAAAATAACCATTTCTAAGAAGGTGGAAATACAGTTTTATTCTTCCTTTCCCATGTTTTCTATGGCCCTCGTTCCATGCCCTACCCATGATTCCTGTGACCTCTGCAACAAGAAAATAATTTACGTCCAGATGTGAAGGGAAAAAGTGACTACTTTGATTGCCAAGACTTCCTGGGATTGATATAAATTTAATATCCGAGGACACTTTCAGACAGCAGGGGGGGCTCTCTGATTAGTTTATACTGGGCAGCTTCCAGAGAATCGTGCTGGATCGCATGGACACAGCCTGCTCAGCAAAGAAACAGACATACAACAGTCAAGGCTGTCAGAAAGTATCTTTGAGACAGTGTTTCAAACACCCTGTTACCTGCGAGATCACATCTGGATCTACCCCAAAACATTAAGTGAAACCCTGTACAAATGGCGTCTTTCGACAAGCACATTTACAGAAGCTTTTGACATGGCCAGACATTAAACACAAGAAGCGTCTTTTGAAAGTTTCATCCAAAACAAAGGCATGGCACAGAAATGGGTTGACGTTAACATTACAAACTGTTGCATTCTTTGCTGTTTGTGTGTTACATTTGTTTTAAACCTGCTTAATCAGACTAATGTCAACAGATGAGTTTTACTCTTTATTGTACAGTAGTTCAGTCTTGTTTCTTTAAAACAAACCCAAAACTGTTCAGAAGAGCCAAGAGAGGGCACTGTCACATCTCTCAAATAGCAGCACCGTGACACTGAGCAAAATGTTTGCTTTCAATTTCCTGCAAGAGAACACTCAACTTTAAATGTTTGCATCTACAATTCATAGCAGTGCTGAACAGGTAGCTCAGATTTGAGACTAAACTCCTCCGCATGAATAAATGGACATTGCTAGTGAAATAGCGGGTAATAGCTCTGATCATCTCTGATTGCATCAGGCAATAAGACACACTTCCTCTGAAAAATTGTGAAACTCAACAGATGTACCATGGATGAAATACTCCAAAAATACTCTGTCTGCATTTTTCAAAGAAAAATCTTTTGAAGAATTCAACCAATTGTAAATAGGTTCAAATGTTCTAAAGTTACCTTCTGAGATTTGTAAATATGAGATACAAGCTGTCATCAGCTGATTCAGGTGCCATATCCTACAGTGTGCTAAAAAAACCTAAACCCAAAACAACCCCAAAAAGTAAGCAAGAGGGGGAGAAGAGAGGGATGGGCAGGGTGAGAGGAAGTACTGCATGTACCTCAGTTGTATAATTTGAGGTAAAAATACATGTTTAGTTGAAGTTACGGAAAGCAAAAAAGAAGCTCTGTTCCTACAGGTACAGAACTAAGGGGATGAGGGAAACTGCCAAAAAGTTTACCCAAGCATCTGCCATGTCAACCTTTACAGCTGCAACAGTCTGAAAACCACTTTTTCAGGCATAAGCGAATAAAAATCCTACAGGTCTGAGATTATCCTCTGAGCGCTATTCTTTAAAACAGGGAAATTAAAGATAGCTCGTGGGTGGCCTGCAAAAAAATAAAGCTTTACAGACTGAAGGAACACAGACATACAGAATGACATACAGAAAAGGCACAATTTAAGAGGGGTTCTGTCTTCCACCTCTCTTACGAGCAGACATAGAAAGCAACCCACAACATGGACATAAATACAACAAACACTGGTGAGTGATGAATATATATGCAGAAAACTTCTATTATTCTCATTACTTATTTCAATATACTCCAGTATAAGGCTCTGACATATATTTCAGCTACCCTGCTCAAGCTTCTCACCTCACATAGTAATACATGACTTGAGCTATTAATATGAGGAAGGACAACATAAGTGAGGATGAGGTGCACTCTGCTCCCAGTAATGTATCAGCGCTTCTTCAATGGTGTTTTCCATAAAATAGCCACAAAATTAATTCCAAAAAAGAAAGCTTTTCTCTTTAAGACTAAGAAAAAAAAATATATTTTAAAAAAATCACTTTTCTGCCAGGAAAGCAAACCCATTGTAATTCCACCCACCATTTTATTAAAAAATTAAATAATCACAACATCATGAATTGAAATGTTTGTTTCGGAGAGATTTCTCATTGTTCAGGACCACAGGGATCTCTACAGATTCATCTGCTGTAACCAAAGTCAGCTCAATTATCTGTTAGGAAATTATCATCACTTACAAAATATTACACAACTATAACTATGCAGCTGCTAGTAATAGCTTCCAATTGGTAACATTACAAGTAGCTTTGTTGTGTCTGAACTAATTATCCCACATCAATCACTGCTGGTTCCACACTGGAAAAAACCCACTGCTAAATCTCTCTATATTTTATCCCTTGAACCAGGAACACTCCAGAAACATGGATGTGGGAACATGAGGCTCTGATCACAATCAGCAACAGAAATGGAAGTAGACTGTTTTTTCAGCTAATGTCTCCTCTATAAATTTGCCCCCAAACTCTAATGTTAACCCTCAAACATTTCATGATAATGATTTACATACACTACCAGCAAACCTGCTAAATAAAAAGGTGCAACAATTTTTCTTTATTCACTTGATCCAACACTTTGATTAGAACCCCAGATACAGCACATAGCACTAGTAAGAGTAAAAGAGTTCAGCATCCATGGTATTCTCAAAATGATGCCACACAGTTAGGTATTTCCACTTCATGCTCCCCTGCATCTCCCGTATCTTCCAGACTTTTTCCCATGGTCTGTGTGGTGTTCTGTACCCTCATCACCTTAACAATACAGTCAAAGTGCATGAAATCATAACTCATAAAGGAAGCTTACAGTTCACTGGTAGATTTTGGGAACAATGTTCTTTCGAAGGAAGTATTCCTAAGATAAGTGTTCATTACGAAAGGAGTAAAGAGCTGTATCTCAGATTTTCAGCTCTTCAAATGACATGTAAATTTAGCATTTCACATTAATGCTCAAATAGCAGCAGTCTTATACAGAAACCTTTAAATACTGCATGCATAGGAAACCTGACATAGTGAAAATAAAAACCATGAGAAAAGCAAGTACTTATACATTAAAGGTAATGAAAAAATAAGAAATATCCATCCATCCAGAATGGAATTTACTTTAAAATATATTAAGGAATTGGAAAGCCTAACAGATCTTAGTCAGTGTTTCTGCACAAACCCGAAAGCCTTGAATACGCCCTGGGGCAAGAGTCAGACCACTCCATTAAAAGCACCATTAGGATTAGAGTTGCTATTGATGTGGGTGGTGTCACTGAGGACACAAGTACAATTCTAGACATTAGACCCACAGAAGATTTGTGAAATGCCACGTCTAATCTTGTGAAAACTAAAATAACCAGAAGTCACAGAGAGGGTGCATTACAAGTTTCTTTATAGTGATGATAAAGGTATTGGGTTGGACAGGGTAAGCCTAATTAGAAACACTTCTCCAGCCTCTGGGAAGCTGCCCACTGTGCTGAGGGACTGAGCAGCAGGAACAAGAAACGTGGTTACACAGTTAAAAATTTTTTTCAATGTATATTTCAAACCAATTACAATATCATGTATACATGGGACTCCTATGTGCATAATATTATGCCTTTAACTATTACTCCAAGGACACCACTGGATTATGCACCTTCTGTTTTCCTTTTTTTAATTTTACAACTGGGAACACTAAAATACTGAAAGCTGAGATAAGAAACTTTCTACATTTTACCACCATTAACAGTTTCCAATGAGACACCATTCTGCAAATACCTGTTTAAAGACGAAATACAGAAGAAAGAAACAAACTCAAGCATTACACATATGTACGCCTATCGCATATACAGTTTGAACGCTGATGCTATCCCAACAAACGGCAACACTGAAGAAATTATAATTTTAAAAGAAAAAATAAATAGTCTGTTAGAGGGGGAGGGGTCTGGATGAACAGAGGACAACAGAAGCTCTGTTTCTGTACAGCACTGCGCAATGTGGTACTGAAGTCTTGCAAGAAACAAGTATTTTAACCTTTTGTTATTCAAGGTGCCAGAAAAGACAACATAAAATTATCTTTTACATAACAGTGTTTAGCATTATACTTTCAATATGCAGTCTCAGACTAATACTTTAGCCTCATTCTCTGTAATTTGTTAGCAGCTTCTTTATTTTTAGAAAGTCTTCACCACGTTTCCTACAACTTTCACAGTGAATCAAAGCAAAGCTCACTGCGTTTAGTCCGTGACAGAACAGATGTTACCGACTCAGAATAACATCTTGTCACCTCACTTGGTGACACAGCAAAGGAGATTGTTACAGCAACAGTCTCTAAAGTCTACATGGACAACACCCAGTAAGAATACACTTGCACAGCTCTATGCTGTAGTTATTAGATTCAAAAATTAATAGATTGCATTGCACAAACAGAATATACCACAAATGGCATCTAAAAAAGAAATAGATAAGAAATCATTAAATTACAGCATAAGGAAAGTTTGCTTTAACTCTAACCAAAGAAGGAAGAATGTGAATCAGGTTAATTTATTCATCTTGCATATCTCCATTTAAACATCACTACAATTTTTATGGAAAGGCGCACAGCACTGCTGTTATCTTTCTCATATGGATGTTTTATTATCAGCATGGTGGTAACTTCAACGTAAACCTCTGAACAAAGGCAGCAGTAACTTACATCTGGAGGCTGAGCTAATGCTTTGCTCTTACAGTTAAAGTGCTGGCTTTGTCTTCCAGCAGCTTATTTTCTCCTAACAGTTAGGCTGTCTGCTCCCCTTCAGCCGAGAAGCTAGCAGTCTCGCACTATAACACCAGACAGGGACCCACTAGCTATTGTTCATCTGGTCCATGGTGCACGTTTCAGGAATACAACACACAGGAACAAAACACAACAACAGTGATTTTTTTCAGATTTCCTCCAGATCAGTACAGGGGCTGTCAACTTAAGGCAAAAAATGAAAACAAATCAAAGTATAATGTAGCTCTGCTTTTAGATGTTTGAGATTGCACCTATATTTGCTTTTTTAAAAGAAATGGACAAATACACCACAAAATAAGATGAGCAAAATGAACATTCAACACCTGGAGAAAAGATAAGGCAGACTCCAGGAATATTTTCACAATATGGTTACCTAAAAGACCCCAACCCACAGACACACATGCATCTAAGATGAAGCCTTTGGAGGGGAAGGACCCATCTTATCCCTACCACTCAACTTCTATGAGTCATGCACCTAAACTATTTTGGGTCTCTAGATTAAAAGGTTCCTGTAAAGCAGGACTGGAAATAGACAGAAAGCTTTCTGAGAATGCTAAAAAGTTATTTTAATATTAAATGATCCATTTTTAAACTGTGTGCAGAACTTAGCTTCAACTACTGAGAGTACATGGTAAATAAAAAAGCTACACAACTTGTCTGAGCACAGGCTATGCCTCCCCCACTCCCAGGTGTGGGAATCTTGGCATGTATTAAATTGTTAATTAGTTTCCAGAAACATTTTTGCCAATTAAAAAAATCATTTAATACTTATCCATCTGGGCATGAAACACTTTCAACAGAGCATTTGAATTGGTGAGCTAAAAAAGAAACTGTCCCGATTCACACAGCACCACCTCCCAAACCACACAGGGCCAGCACACCACACAAGAAGCACCTCCTAAAAAGGGGCATCATATTAACTCCACTTATTTAGCCTTTCTTCCTTCAGGCTCTGAGGGATTAAAGCTGATCATTGGTCCAAACTTATGTTTTAAGAAACTGACAGGATTTAAGACAAAGACAAACCGAAAGACGCGTATCAGCACCAGACTTCACTGCCCTGTGACAGTCTGTCACTACCTTAGAAAGCTCACCATATAGACCGTCTCACAGAGAGGACAGAAAAGATAAGACATAATTTATCCACCTGTTATCCCAAACAACATAAAGGACATTCAGGAATGTATGTACCTAATGTTACTAGCAGATATTCAGAGAAAAAGATACTAACTGCCTTCAAATTAAAGATTGTCTTACCAGTGTGAGCGTGCTGAGATGCTGGCACAGGTTGCCCAAAGAAGCTGCAGCTGCCCCATCCCTGGCAGTGTTCAAGGCCAGGCTGGCCAGGGCTTGGAACAAGCTGGTCTAGCAGAAGGTAGGGTTGTAACTGGATGAGCTTTAAGCTCCCTTCCAACCCAAACCATTCTGTGATACTATGGCGCTGCTCTTGCCCTCAGTGAACTCATATATTCAATCTCGGCCAGCATCTCTCTCCTTGCTTAGTGAAGATAAACTAACTAAAAAACATGTAACAAACTTAATGCATTTTCATTTTGCTCCTGTCAGTAATGTCACTTTTGTTATAAAACATGAAGCTTAGATTTAGAGCCTTGCAAATGAAACATATGGATACCAAATATAAAGCCAGCAGTTCACATTCAGGGAAGAAACAGATGGGTACCCATCTGCCAAAATGCCTAGTGAAATACCTCAGGTTACACAGAGGTAACAGCACAACATTAGCTGATACTTGACCATTTGAAGTTACTTATTTTTAAGCCACTCCTCAGAAGCATTACAAATATGACACCAGTCAGTTTAGTACAGGAATACAGGGTATTATTACAGACCTTCTATGCAAGTTGCAATTATGCTTTTTCTGACCAACGATACCATCTTCATTACGGTACAGTAGGATCTAAAATACAAGTTCAGCTTTTCAAGTTAACAGCTTCATTATTTATGTGGCAGATGTGCAAGGCAAACTGCACAGAAAGAGATAAGCCAAGAAAAACATCCTGATGGCCACAAATGAATTACAACTTGTGGGAGGAAGGAACTATAAAGCTATTTCCTGTGCCTTACAACTTCTAATCACAAAAGACTACCAAGTAAACAAGATAACCCAAAGTCCACCATGCACACACACTTTGAAAAAGAACAGTGACTTTAAGAATCAAATTGAAACCTGTTAAAGAATTCGGAAGATCTGTTGCTTACAGAAACCATGCACTGCACATTACTGAAGTCTTCCCCTTCAAAGTTTCCCCCCTCTCTCAGAAGTTACTCACTTGCAGCTTGCTATATTCTTCACGTTCTTGTAATTGCTATGCTACAGCTGAAGGAGTTTTTACAGATGTTGGGAACATGAAGCAACTAATTACATGGCAGTTTTAAAGCATATTTGTGCAAGTAACCAATACTTCTCCCCCAAATAGTTTTAAGGCTGATTTCATCTCTTCTGTTGCAGATTCCTTGCGGTATGTAAGTGTTAATACTTTCATATTTTTATAGAAAAGAATCCCTTGTGATTTAAACCAACAGATATATGGCTGTTTAAATATATTAATTTGTCAACAACTGTAGAGCAGCAATATGTACGGGTAAATAACTTCTCAAACTCACTGAAGATTTTGCCACATTACTACTATTGATTGTGGTTTTATACCACAATTTGAAGCATTTCTTCATCTAAAGCCCAGACCCATTTCTTTGTTTCCCCATTCTTTATGGATGTTTTGGTTCCAAACACCCACCTTAACATTCTTCAGCTAGCATCCTCTAATCTTCAACAATTATACTATCTTTACTTCAAATACACGTTTCTGCAATTCCACTTTAAAGCCTTAGTAAGTGTTGTCATTTTGCTTACTATACTTCATTCAAAAAAAAACTTCTTTTAAAGGTGACTTGCCAGAGTAAATGTTGTACTCCAGCAAGCAGAATGAATCAAAATACTTCCTTTTAATTCACACTGTAAGAACACCATGATAATATTTTCCACTGTTTTGCAGTATTAATTTTTAGGTCACATTTTTAGCTCAAGTTTTAGTTAAAATTAGACTCCAATTAAACCTAAACCATTCTTGTGACAAATCTGGTTAATCTTAAGCAGAAAAAACGATTTCACAAACAAGTAGGGGAAAAGCTGCCTTTCAGGCAACATTTGACACTTTGGTGGGATACTTATATGCTACAACAGCAACTCTGGTTTTGATTCAGACAAAGAGGCGACTGCTACTGCCCTTTGCAAGTTCTCACTCTCCTTGCACTCATGTGAGCCTACATCTGGCATATCACACTGAAGCCGCTGCTTCGTAGCTCCTATGCCTGCAGATTTAATTGCTTTCAAAGTTCAATAAGCTGTGTTTAAACAATAGCAGCCATATAGTCAAAAAAGTTGAGGAATTACAAAACTTGGATAGCATTTTGTAACTGTGGAACTGAAGAGACTTCCATGTGTATGCTGCAATCACATGATTATTTTTGCTCAGTCTTCAGCCTTACTTGCTTCTCTGCTCCTTACGCTTCAGATTTTTTCTTCTGTAACAATCAGGTTGCAGCAGTTTTAAAACTATTTTTTAGACTTAACTACATGTCTGTACAGAATGCAGTCAGACTGTGCCTCCTCCTTCAAGACACAGCACCAACCACTATGTACTTTCCGTCAAGTGCTGCATCTTAATTTTTCCATAGTTGTGATCTAATCAGGTAACATGACTGATACTGAAAACAAATGTTTACTCAAGTAGAAAAGAATTAGAGAAATCTAAGTAAAATCACACTTTCGGTAGAGTGCTTTTTATGTGAATAAAATACCAGCACGAACAAGCGAATCCCAATAAACACTGCTAGACAGCTGTAGTGTAGAACTAAAACTTAAACACATCCCTTTTAGGATAGAGAGACTGAAACACTCTTCACCATAGCTTACAGCCCCCAATCAACTGTTTCCTTGTATTTTGTTGCACTCATTTAATTTCAAGCATAACTTTCCCTGATAATAAAAAGCTCATTTCAGGTGTTCATAATGGGTTGCATAAGCTGCCTTCTGAATTAGCTACTAGTGCTACTAGCCTCTTTTTATACACACCCTACTAAGATACCACACTCAAGTCCACAGCTGAAGTATTTTAAGTGTGTACTGAAACCTTCAACATATAAAGAGACTCCACAAGTACTCCCAGTCAGGCAGCTTTCAGGATTGGGGCACAACATTCGAATGTCGAGAGACAAGTATTTACAGGAACAGTGAGGTCTTACCCTTCTTTCAAGAAATAAAGGAGCAAGTTTTCAGAGAGCAAGTTGTAGCTTTGAGTCTGTGTGACTTCAACGCGCTGGTGAACCTCAGATATACTTGACCAAAAAAAAAAAAATTCAGAGTGACCTTGGATGGAGGAGAAAGATAGGGGTGGGGGGGATAAACGAAAAACAATCTCACTGTAAAATGAATCCTCTAACAGCAGCTATGACACTCCAAATCCTCCAGAAAGTCAAACAATGATCTCTGTACTTAAAACAACCTGGTCCCAAACCAAAACTTTAGTTTTCAGAGTGTCAGGAGGTGTGTCATTAGTTCTTTAACACCATACCCAAAAGATACCACTCCTTTGACAAGCCCCCTCACTCTAAAGCTTGTGACATTCTGCAATCTTTGTAACTGTTCACTTGCCAAAACACATCATACTAGGGTTTTCTGAGACCATGAAGAGCATGTAACAGTTGTAAGCTTACAGTAATGCACCAAGTGGTCAAGGAAACCTCCTAATGCTATACATGCTCAAAGTGTAACAGCTGAATAGTTACAGATAGTAGATATTACTCCAAAAAGCAGCAGCACTGCCTGATAGCTACTACACCTATGAATTGTGCAGAACTATTCAGTGTTACTAATCACACTGAAATCTAAGTAATCCAAGCTTTCCTTACTCAAAGAATTGTTCCAAATATTTGTCAACTGACGAAGTATTTAGTGTGGACAGAAGAACGCACAGACAATAATATGGAGTTTAATACTCCCAAAAACCACACCCCCCCCAACATTAACGGATCGTGTTTAATGATCCTTGTAGTTTCAGCTATCCCTTCACTGCAAGCTGAGCACCATGAAAACGCTGCCCTAATTCCAAATTTATTACAAATTAAGCATTACTCTAAACACTTGCTGTTCCACCAGGCAGGGCTGATTGAAGTTTAAACAATGCAAGTCCTGAAGCTTTTAACACACAAACTGATCATTTTCTACTACTATATAATCACTCTGGCATCGTGACATGCCATGAACCCCTATACTTTGCAATATCAATCTTCTGCCATCATTTTGAGAGGAATGAAGCTGAGTACAGATAGCTCCTCTAAGTCAACAGCAAGAATTGGTTACAAGCTCTTCTCTCATCAGAGCCACACGTAAGGTTACCAGATCTGAAAGTGCTGCCTCTGTCCTTTCCAGCCTACCCAAGGGCTCCAATTCCTGCCAGTTCTTCTCTTTGCCCCTCCAGGCTCAATACAACCAGAGGCAGACAGCAGCATGCCACCTGCACATAAACCATACAAGTCAAACGCATGCACCTTTTACAACACAAGTTACACTCTATCCGTGGCATCCAGGCTTGCTTTGAAGGGCTTGCAGCTCCCTTTTACCTTCAACTAGAGCTATAACTCTACAGCTTCACATTTCATCTGTGATACAGCAAAGGATTAACCTTGTATGACCTAAGAAAGCCTGAGATGTGTATCTATCTCATCGTCAAGAGAATCTAGAAATACGGTCCATATAGCAGGTGAAGCAACTAAACAAGACTGCTATTTTAGTACAGCCTTGTGTCTTGGAAAATATCTTGAGACCAAGGCAGAAGCTGCACTGCACTTTTCAGAGTAGGAGAAAGGAAGAGAAGCAACAGCTTACAGTTTACACAAAGTTATCAAATTGCAGGCTCATAACCAGTTATTTTCCTTTATTTATTCAAGTGTCTTTCAGTGGAATTGCTCCGCAGGAGGTATTCAGTAGGAGAGAAAGATACTTGAGACTACTATCCTCATCTTTGTTTTTCTGAAGTGAACTGCATTATCATTTACTGATCTTATTCTAAGCACATTGGAATTCATTCTATAGCTGCTGTTGCTTGCAAACAAACCCCACACAACCTCAACAGCATATTTCAGGCCTTTTATTTAATGAAAATAATTAAAATGAAATCAGAAAATGAATAGTGCTGCCACTACAGAGAAGTTGGTAGGCTTCTCTTTCAAGATTGGTTCCTTACAGTCTGCTTGCCTACTACCTGAAGCAGAAAGCAAGGACTATTCCGTGGTTCTATGCAGTGCTGTAATACCTGCTAGACTCAATAGCTCTAATGCACCTGCAGTGTTTCCTTTCCTATCCAACACTGAAACCCAGTCCAGAAAAGACCAATACGTCTGTCTAACAATTTAAGGAAGTCACTTAAGACTACATGGAGTATGTCTGGATGCAAGACCCTTATTTCTTGAGTCCACTACACACAGCCTTAAGAAGAACACAAGCAAAGCCCTTTCCACTTGTGTTTTAGTGTCTCAGCATATCTCGTTTTTCCTGGGAAGGAAGCTTCCTTCAAAAACTAAGCCTTTCCTTTCACCTCACCTTGCTAACAAGAACAAGAAATTCAACTTCTCATAAATTAAAGTGCAATTATGACTTTGCAGTCTCTCAGTGAGTACTCTGCACTTCAGCATGAGTAGGGATGTGCAAGGGGAAACCTGTCTGCTCGGTATCGTAATCTCTCATGGTGTCAAAAGATGCCTGTTATGTTGTATAAAAAACAAGTACAGGCAAGCATGCAGTGATAATTGTGCAGAATAAGCTATGAGCAGCCAACATTTTTCAGCTAGGGGCAAAGAATTCAGGGGGATTTCCAGCTATGCCTTCACCTTTTGCCAGTGCTCTTTCAGCATCTACTGACCCTAAAGGCATTCCCTGACTTCTTGCTTCCCATTTGTTTTGAACTAGGTTGTAAGCCTTTCACAAGTTGTTTTGCAAACTGCCTCATCTGTCTTGTTGTTTTTACATAAGAATAACCAGCAACTCTAAACTTAGCATTTTCTTCAAACAGATGTTTCAGCTTCTTGAAACACATGGGTTTGCTTTAATTATTTCCTTAACCCTCCCCTTCACCAATGAAGTTTCTTTTTCATCACTGTCTTTGAGAAACAATAAGAGCTTTGTTAGGAACCACCAATATAGCACTGGCATTATCTCCACATCACCTGCAGGGATTCCATTCTTCAGCATGCCCTTGGAAGTCTGGAGGTTTTAAATAAATTCCTAATTTTTATGTTCAAGAGCAACCTTTATAAAAAATGCTCCCAAAGATGTTTTTTATTTATGCTCTTGTTGCTCACAACACAATTTTTAATCCAAGTGCTTTATTCACTATTACAGAGTGGCTCTGAAAGTGATGTCCTGAACTAGAATCACTGTACAGCTCAGGACGAAGTCAAGGTTTGCAAGTTCTGTCTTCTTCACTAGCTCTTTGGTGAGCCAATCACCAATCACCTAAACGTGTACTGTGAACAATGGAAGATGCTGATGCAATGTATATCTAACATACAGAGGATACATGAAGTCACCCACTGCTATCGCATTTCCTGCCCACATAGCCTCTCTGCCACCCACATGGGGTGGGAGGACATGAAGCAATACAATCCTCTTCCTGCTCCTGCTCTGCCCTCACGCTTTTAGTCCTGAATTTTCAGTTTGTAAGGACTGACTGGATGACACAGTTTGCTTGCTAATTTGGTCTGAAAAAGTTTTCTTCAGCATGTTCCTCACCCATTCAGCTGTGCCTGTGTTATATTGTGCCTGCGTTATTTTGTGCCTGCCCTGTTACAGAGTCCTACTAACCACACTGTTCTAAAATGGGACACTGACAGAACACCCCAAATTTGCCGAAATATTCCAGGTTCCACCTTATTCTTTGGTCTTCTAATATTTGTCTTATCCCAGGACAAACATGCTTTGTAGCATATGCATATCTCCTACAATAGACCTGTAAGAACTATTTTTCCCTTCACCAACTGCAGGCCTCCCTCCCATTAAAATTAAGTTGTCATCTCCTGGTCAAGTTAATTTAGTGTAATCATAATAAAGTTATGCTGACAGTCAGTTCTGACAATCAACCATTTTCCACTATTTCTTCTACAGCATCTTATTACACGGGATAAGTATACCGTATATAATCAAAACCACATCAAAATAGTTCAGCTGATATAAGACTCATAGATGAGGCTCATGGCACATGAAACACTAACGAAATATTACAGAAGGGATGCACTTTGTGTCACTTACGGAGTTTCTGCTGGCAGGAATAGTGTTTTCTTCCCCCTAACTGAGTGTTAGGAAATACAGGGCTGCGCTACCAACTCAGTCCACCGTTGTCTGATACATTCTACCTGATACTTATTTCAGTAAAAAGCTGTTATGGTTCCAGATAGCTGAGTCAGGGCCAGAGAAGGGCTGAGACTGAGAAGGAGCCCCTGTGACCGCCCAGCCCAGGCACTGTGCTCACACAGGCTCACCAGGAGCAGGTTGCTCAGGCCCAAGTCTAGACAGGTTCTGACCATCACCAAGAACGGAGCCCCTTCAGTGCTTCTGGGCAATCAGCCGTGGTTCTTGGCCCCCCCTCACTATAAAACACCCCCCCCCCCCCCCACCCCCCCCCCCAAAAAAAAAAAAAAAACAAAAAACAAAAAACCAACCACACACAAAACAAACAAACAAACAAACAAACCCCCTCATCTTTCCCTACTTCAGATTGATTAAAGGATGAACAATCTGGATTACTATGTTTCTTTTCTGCTACAAGTGTATCTAAGAATAAAAAGCACTCAGCATAATCCTAAATAAATTAAATTAGCCTAATACCTATTTTCTTTTGTTATTCAATTTTCTATGAAGACGGGTCACAACCTAGAAATCCTTCTAAGACAGTATTAAGCAGTTGGACAAAATGTCTTTAGCTAATGGCAGTGTGTCCTTCTGCAGCTATTCACAGCAGAGTACTTAAAAATAGGCACAAACAGTAAGAACACACCATTCAGAATAAGTGAATTACTATATTATCAACATTATATTAACATTCATTATTTCATTAGAAGTTTCAGATTGGGATCTCGCATGAAATAAAAAGGATAGCTTGTCAAACTGAAACCCCACAAGTTCACAAACACGCATTTTTACTCAAAGCAAGCGTTCTTTTGTGGTATGAGTGCGGCAAATTACATACAAATTAGCTTTCAAAATGCCAAGCCATGTTTATTTGTGGAGGATAATGACGTTTCCTCTCCTTTCATAGGTATCATTTGTTAAACTGGTTCCTCCAGGAGATCAAGTAACTCTTCTGCCCTAAAAAGGTAACAAGAGCTGCTTCATTCGCCTCAGAGCCCCAGTTTCTAGGTCCTGCCACAAAGATGATAATTTCAAATTACACTGTGTGTTTACAACAAGCCAATTTCACTATGGTTCAATACACCAACTATTTATTTATTTACACAGTAATGGGAAGATGACTGGATTTTGATGATCTAATGTCTGCAGCCACAGAAGTTAGTTACCAGGTAATCAACAAAACCCTGGCATTGGCAGTTTAAAGGCCGAGACTCTACTTCCAATTAGGACTCCATTAGCACTAAGTTCTCAAGCTGTCTCAAAAAATGCATTCATCTGCCTGGTAGCAAGGAGAGATAAACCACTGTGACAGAAGTTAACTCATTTAGACAATAAACAACTTTGAACAGAGGGGTTTCTTTCCCCCCCACCTCTCTTAGCACGATCATATGGAAGAAGAGTTGAAATAAAAAGTTATGTCTTAAGAAGAAGCACTGAACAGTGTGTAATGTACATTATGATGTTTCTAAACAGCTCGACAGGATGAGGAGAGCAACCAATAAGGAAAACGTTTATGATTCAGAATGAAGCAGAGCTAAAAAAAGATGTATTCCCTAACTCCCAACAGGTCTCATTACTATTACAACAGATTGAAAAAAACACAGGTCAGTCTCATTAAACAAACTGAATATACACTAATATTACTAATTGTATCCCAAATGAACCAGTTAGTATCTATTAAGCATGCAGTCAATATTTATCTGGTTAGGATATGACTATTTGGATGAGAGGAGGGAGGAGTACAACAGCTTTGAAGTAGTTTCCTTAAAACACATAAATACACACTAACAATATTGGTAATGTCACATTAGTTTCATCTTTAGTGGCAAACCCAAGCACATCCAAACAGATTTAATCTATTTAAAAACGGTCTACACAGAATGCCACTCTTGCCACTCTGTAATAACTGAAATACATACCAGCAGTATTTTTAATATAATTAGCTGCACTTTTAAACTGAATTGAAAGCATCTCATACAAAGATGTGTCAGATACCAAGATCACTCCCAGCCTGAATCATTCAGAATAGAACCATACAAGACACAAAACTGTATTTAAATCTATATCCTTTCTGCCAGATCTGGGATCTGTGAGTCGAACCAGAAGTACAGATGCTATTCCCCAATACAACAGTGATACAAACATAGAAAGGTTAGCTCAGAGGCTTGAAATAGTGATATACAAAAAGTAGAAGAAATTTAAATTTAAATTTGTGATCTTTTAGAGCAGTTTTGCAGCTAACAAACCACTTTGCTTCAAATAAACTTATGTAAAAATGTACTATCATCAAAAAGGGTCCCAGCTTATCTTTCTGTCCTTTCCCCTATCAACAGAAGTGCTTGTGGTGCCACAAGCAGCTGGTAACGCAGCATGCTGCCATATCAGTTATGAACCCTGAAAGCTTGGGATTTTTTTTTAGCTGTATCAGCAAGATAGCACAAGCAAATACTGAACTATGTAACAGCAGCATAAGGAAGGTAAAGACCATGAATGGCCAGGTACAGAAGTGAAACATTCTCTTTTAGTGGAAGAATAATCTTATAGCTCCTCAAGCTGCTGGTGAAATCACATGCTAAGGGAGTACTTCAAGCACTAAACCTGCACCTTTCCCTTCTTTGCCCCCAGCCACTTATTCCTGCCCAAATACCTTCCTTCATGCCAGTACAAATATTTGTGTGACCATGGAGTTAACTATACCAGAGAACTGATCCAGTGGAAGATTAAATTGGCAAAAACAACTGGTTAGTCAGAGAGAGATTCTCTCATCAAGCAGAAAGTATGCTACTGCCAGCAAAAGGGAGAGAGAAGTGTGCAGTCTGTGGCAGACGGAAGGCTGTGAAACCTCTTCTACCATCAGCCTACGCTTACACCGACTGCGAAACTACAACCTTCATGGCTTAGGTTATGTTTTCATAACTGCGACAGTACTTGCTGGTGGTGTTTGCTACTTCAGGGCAACTACAAGGGGGGCCTCAGCCATGTGTTCCACTTACACCGGCTTTAATGAATGGTCCCTCTCCTTTCCCCTTCTCTTCACTCTCATTTCAATACTGCTTCCTCAGATGCACAACACAAACACTTGTTCAGTTTTATGGCAAACAAGTCTAGGGAACTAGTCTAACTTGATTCTCTTTTGGGAGGGAGACAAAAGGAAGAGGGAAAGCTTCCAATTGGATCTGTTCCTCTGTCTGGTTCACTGCTCAGCAACCCAAACCATCATACTTACACAGCACACAATGCAAGAATGAATAAGTAATGAATACTTTTTCTAACACTGTTACTGAAAAAAATACTCCTGGAACCAAAGCCTACACAGCATTCTGGAAAGAAGTGAACTCCCAACTCATAACAATTTCGCATCACTTTTTCTTAACAGACAGTCACACATCAAAAAAATAAAGTTCATCCCAGCTCTTATTTTTTGGAGAGGGAGAACATGTTTTGTCATGAAAGAGTTATGCTCTCCTATACAACCGTTCTGTCTAAAAAGTCTACCTGAGCATCCTTAAAAGAAAGTTTTATCTATATTACAGTTGTTTATTCCAAATCCAACAGGTAAATAAAGCTCATGCTCAAAACTGAAAGATGTCAGCAGCTGGCAACCTCTGTAACTGGGTCCATATTTGACCTGTATCAGTAAGGTCCAGCACACTATAAGGAGCTGGAAAAAGACCCATTGCAAAACCAAATACTTTACTCACTTGGTGTATTTGCTACTAATTCAGTTTTTCATTTTCTTGCCCTATATTAGCTTTGCCTTAAGAATTAACAAAATTGAAACAAGCATTTAAAAAAGCCTGTAAAACAGTCAACTTTAAACAGAAATTTATGCCATCGTAGGCTTTTACAGATGCAAACATCTGTAAAACAAAGATCTTTACAGATCTTTGTAGATGTTTAGTAAAAAAGCGTTAAAGGGATTAGCACAGAACTGAGCTAAACACCCTGATCCTTTTGACACAGTTGCAATGACGTAGGTACGGCTCTTATCTTTGACCAGCTTCACTTACTTCCCAAGCAGAAGCCTGGTCTTATTTCTGGCAAGGCAATGCAAAACTACGTTTTAAAAACACCTCAAGGGCATGTGTATATCACACATACACACACCATTTAGCCTTCCTGAAAATACTTAAGGCCATCAACTTACCTAGCCTTATGTAACATGAACTATTGTTAGTTTCCATATGGTGTAAAATGGCAACAATACATTTGGAAGGCCACTAATAAAATCACCATGTTAAGAAGCGTGTTAATGAAATTTGTGTATTTGGCCACAACTGCCTTACACTAACTCTTAATATATACTTCAGCTTATAGTATTGGCCTCCTTTTAATTACTCCACCAGTAGAATATTCAAACAGGAGAATAACATGTCTATGCACATGAGATAACAGTGCATAATACTTTCAAAGATGCTTATCACCAACATTAAATTACATGGCCCAAAGAGTACAACCATTTCTATTTCTTATTAAAAACACCATGTTTTTGGAAGCTTTTTAAAGAAAGGAAGAAAGCCCCAAGAAATAAGTGCTGTGACAAGTGCTTGGCAGACACAACCACACACTGCTGAAGAGCCAAACGAATGTTCAAATACAGTCTTCCCCTGCATTCCCAAGACTATTTCTTCTCTCTCTTGGCGTCTGGGAACCCAGCAGAAGACAAGTCCTTATAAGGCTGGTGATAATAATCATCACCTTGCTTGTAATAATGACACAAAATGCTGTTTTTAAAGCAGTTATCAGCAGGACATCTCTTAAGCAGCAATAGGAGGATAACTCATGCAGTGAGGGTTAACTGTCCCTTACAGAAAACATTGGAAGTGTTCACTGCTCTGAAGATCTTGCTTATGCACACTAAAATAAATCTTAAATATAAAGAAAACTAAATGATCCTGGAACTGGAGCAAGGGAGTTTATGAGAAGGTCAGATTGCAAAGGACTAGTGTTAGACAGTTATTTACCCTTTCACTGGATCTATCATATGATGGATCATTTACCATAATACCTGCTATTACTAAGCCTGCAAACAGCACTTGATTGAAGAAGAGCTCAATCATTAGGGTGGACAAATAATGAACCATAAGAAAATCACCCGCAAACAAGAACAATTACAGGCACATTAAAAAAAAGAAAGCAGTTAGGCAAGAAGATTTCAAACCCCCAGCTGAGCACAGGTAAGAACCTGTTTATATTTGGCCAAATGTGAGCATACTACAGGCAATAAGCAACTGAAAGCTAGCTCTAAGCCATGTAACTGTAGGGTAAATTACTGGTATGCATTTACCATATTAATATGTATAATGCATAGCATGAGTTAGCGGACAACATGAGACTGGAAGTCAGCAAATCCAGAGTTTTATCTGTGATCACTGACTGTGACTTGGGTTACTTGACACAATTATCTTTGTAGCTTTCCTCATCTGTGAAGTGGGGTTAGTCCAGAAAACTCTATTCCTCAACTGAAGTGCAAAATCTAATTTACATGCCATGCTTCAGGCTACAACAGCTAGTAATTGCAATGACAATCGAAGCAGTAATCACTCTATTTTACCAACAATTTATCCCTCTCTTTACAGCTGGTACAATTAGAAGTACTAAAGAAAACACACTGTTTATTAACTAAAAGAATTTCTCCCCTACCTAGTTGTATCACAGCCAAGGACAGCATTTTCCTTCTTTTTCCACTTTAATCCTTCCTTTTCCACTAAAAATCTTTCTCCGTTGCATAGATGTAGCATCAGAACAAACCACAGAGGACTCTAGTGCCTAACTCTACGAGTAAATTTTCAAGTGTTATAAATGCTTCCAGCATTTAGTGTCTGTACCAGCACTGCCATCAGTTCTAAACAAGTCAATCTGCTCTGCATTTAAAACAGCTTAAAATATTACATATTGCAGCGATGCATCAAGCTTGAAAACTGTATGAAAACATAGCTCTGTAACACTTCAACTCCCACTCTACAACATGGGGGAGTGCAAATACATTATTGCTGGGACACCAGAAACGTGCAGCTAAGAGCAGTACTAGCAAAGCAGGATGCAGCTAGGTAGGCAAACAACTGAACTGGAAGGAGCATGGGAAAAGAAAAAAAAAAAGGATGGTGGTTGTCATGTTCCTAAAAGTGGCAAAAAATTCACAGGCTCACTTCTTTACATCCAAGAAGCTCAAAACCACAGTGACAGCTATCTCGCCCACATTAACTAATTCAAACGAACATGTGGATAACACTGTCCTTACTATATACAGATCCTTTTAGTACCTAAAGGGGCCTACAAGAAATATGGAGAGGGACTTCTTGTAACAGCAAGTAATAATAGGACAAGGAGGAACTGCTTTAAACTGAAAGAGGGTAGATTTAGCTTAGGTAAAGGAAGAAGTTCTTTACCACAGGGCTGGAACTGGTTGCATGGAAAAGCTGTGGCTGCCCCATCCCTGGCAGTGTTCAAGGCCAGGTCGGACAGGGCTGTGAGTAGCCTGGTTTGGTGGAAGGTGTCTCTGCCTGTGGCGGGGGTTGGAACTGGACGATCTTTAAGATCCTTTCCAACCCAAACCATTCCATGATTCTGTGATCCGTTACCTTCACCAAATTTTTAGACAGTTTCTAACCCTTTGATGTGTGAAAGGTGCTTAAAGTGAGCTCGCTCACATTCTGGTCATGCATGCAGAAGATCACAAAAGATAAGAATGGCAAAGAAATTTTAAAGAAAGTGTCTGTGAAGCCTCATTACATTGCAACACAGACAACAGCCAATCTCAATGGGTCCAAAGGTCTTCCATCCTGCTTCCTGCAAGTATTACATGTCTGTGACAAACTAGTTACAATGAAATATTAAGAGAGGAAATATTGCTATGAGGAGTCCAACTAGTCTTGCTAACTATATATGAACAAATACTGTCTTCTGCTTAAAGAACTACCTTGTGCCAAGTTAACAATACACAATGTTGTTATATAACAATGTTGTGAACAATATATAACAATAAGTGAACAATAGTTCAGGAAAATAAAAATCAGCAGATTCTGTTAAAAGAAAAGACAATTCAACAAAACTAGAGAGATATGATGGCCTGGCTTTTGAATTTGGCCACAAGGCCAAACCAGTATCTTCCTGCTTTTGCCAAGCTAAAAACTGTTTTAACAGGGTTTCTTATCCCTTGTTTCCTTTTGAAAAAGCCATGGGGTTTTCGTTGTAGAACTTCCCTAGAAATTTCATGGAGAATAAAAAGCAGAACATATACTGTCCAGTAAGATTAAAAAAGGAAGTTACCAAGTTGCGTAATACTCTAGATTTCCACAGCCAAGACTCCAGAACTCTATCTCAGGAACTACCGTACCTTTTGCCAGTTCTGGTATCACACAGTAGAGAGATACTTGGTTAGGGCTTTTGATGGTTTGATTATTAAAGTTCAGGTGCACCTATACCAATACAAATACAACATTTCGTGTAGCAGTATCAACTGCTTCTAAACAGCACTGGCCAGCCTTCAGGTCCTTAGTCTCATGCAGCCACAAGCAGTTCAAACGGAACACTTACCCTCAAGTTTCATCAAACTACAGGGCTGTTTCAGAGAAGGCATGAGGTAATCTGAACTCCACTATGGGAGCTGCAGAACATCCAGGGCCAGAGGTCATCAGGTCACCCACTGACAAAGCTGCAAAACCTATGGGGCAGCAGCGCAGGGGGACAGCTGATGACCACCACACTTCCCACCTGCCAAACATTCCTGAAGCTCACACTCCCACCAGCTATGTGAAGTATGCACTGCATGCCTCTACACTTGGTCATGTTAACACATTGGTATGCAGCTCCTTAGGTCAGAAAAACTGGCCACCTTTTGCTTATAATGCTTAGCTACATATTTCTACTGCAGACCTAATCTAAGCCTACAGCAAAATAGACTTTAACAAAAAGTCTACTACATTACTTCAGGAGTGACTCAGAAGTGCCACCTGACTCACTAACTCTGCAGCAAGCACCACTCTGGACTTGAGCCACCAGAAACCACTGTTGATTAAACTGAGTTTACTGCTATAGAGCAAATAAGTTCAGCACAGAGGGCTGCATTTATTGTCCAATTCTTTTGTTTGATTTCCAATTCAGTTTTGACCTACTGGGGAAAAAGAACTCATACAAGTGAACACCTGAAAAAAAAAAAAAGTGAAAAGCCAACTTCTGAATTTATCAACATACTGTGAAACAGAATTTATTCCAGAAGCAAGAAAATGTAGATGTATACCTTCTAAACTACAAGCTAACCAGAAACACAAGAACTCGCACACACTGCAATACCTGGGAAAAAAAACAGATGGTAGAAGTAGTCTAACATTTATTTAGGAACTGCCAGAATAAAGCTTAGGACAAGCAAATTTTACCACGCACAGAGACACTTTGTTAGTTACCTGGTTTAAGCCTTAAACTTACTCACAACACCAAGTTAGAAACAAGGTATTACTGCACAGTTGTAACTATTCAAGGCACTTAAAATAAGGGGGCAGGGGGAAGTTGTATTAGCAACTAAGAACAGGGAGGTTAACAAAAGGGAGAAAAGACACAAAGTATCTTGTCATGTCTTAGAACAGTCTAAATCTAATAACACTACCACATAGCCTTCCCGACTTTCACATATAATAGGACCACCCTTCAGTATAAAGAAATAACTTTCTTACGCACAAACCATACAGATCCATACTTTTGAGTTCCTAGAAAATGCTACAATATAAAGAGGTGATTCTATGATTCTAGTGCAAAAAGAATTATGAAGTAGAACTGAACTGAGGAACTTGATTGCTCAATTTCTATCACACTGCAGAAAACAAATACCAAATACTTCAGTAATACTAAATACAAACTGCACATTTTGCAGTTAACTTCTTTTTAAGTTCTAAAACTCTGAAGACTTCTAATAGGTTACTATTTTTACTTGGGTTCTCTGCTGTTAAAGTAACCCACAAACATAGAAAAAAAATTAATAGTAGCTTTACTGTGTACCATTGCTTACTGAATTTTCACACCAAAAAACCTGAATATTGTTGAACAGAACTCCTCCACCTTGACACATGTCTGACCTAACCAAGCTCTCAGCCACCTGAGGCCCAGCTAAGGATAAAAACCTTAAGGATAAGTATCAGCTGAATATGGAACTAAGATGCAGAGCTAACAACAACTACAAAGCTATCAAAGTCGAAACTAGCAAAATTTCAGGCTATTTGCACATTTCCAAAATCCCCATATAATCATATTCCTTTATTAAGGAAAGAGAGCTTCTCGTTAAAGTTCAGTATGTTCCTGCCACAGCATCACCAGTTATTTATGAGGCAGATAAAATCGCTTAGCGTCTTCTGGGAAGGATTTTGTCAGCCATGGCCTTAAGACAGAAGACATTATGACAAATCGGCACCACACACAATGGGACTATTGATTTTGATGTCTCTAAATACCATTTACTCTGCAGGGTCCACTTTTCCCCCACCTCCCTTTTTTAAAATACACAATCTACTTTATTTGGATAATGCTACTCTCAGAAACTAAAGTTTATTCAAAAAAACATTTTATACTATTTGAAATGTCCACTTCTTGCACCTGCTTTGGTACAAATTTTTTTTTTCCAAAACAGATTTTGATGTACTGTTTGACTTAATAACATATGAAATATCCTTAAAAGTAAGCATTTTAAAAACCAGTGAGTGTCATAATGTTACAGCAATCATTAATCCTACATAAATGAAAGTACACAAGCAAAGCTTAGAATACCTGATATTCCTGAAAGTGCCCTTTTAGGTGCTGGGACTCAGGTTTATTTGGGTTATCCTACTATGCACTTCATTTGTCACATTATTAAAACTACTTTAGCAAGGGCTGACTTTACATGCAAGAAGCTGTAAAAAATAAACAAGCTCCTCAGGAGAAGTCTAATTCACAGTGTTTTTTAAATGTCATCTGATTCTCAGCCTAGAAAAGTCTTGGTCTGGTATACAGCACCATAAGCAAAATAATCTATTATCACAAATAAGCTGCCATTACTCTTCAGTTTGCTGTTTTTAAGCCTACATACAAAGCAGGTCAGTTTAAGAACTGCTTGGGGAAACAAAACTAAAGAACATTCAAAATGGAACCTCAAGTTCGCAAGACTCGCCCTTTGACTTCCAAGGCTATAACTACACGTCATCTCATCTGGTACATACCAATCAACAGACTTTCTGCCAGATATTCCTCTAAGTAGGCCACAATTCATGGAAAAGTGCTCCAAGTTTGCCCCTAAACATTTGTTATTTAAGGAGCCAAAACTATCTTTGTCAAGTTCTTCACCATATCAAGTT
This sequence comes from Psittacus erithacus, assembly GCA_009867235.2. Classification (NCBI taxonomy): domain Eukaryota; kingdom Metazoa; phylum Chordata; class Aves; order Psittaciformes; family Psittacidae; genus Psittacus; species Psittacus erithacus. Next base: position 225,821 of record WYDI02141174.1, on the reverse strand, counting down.
TTTCTCATGACAAAAATAAAGGAGTGGCCGAGAAATGCAACAGTAAGGTCACGTTCTCAAGCTGCAACACAGTGATCATGATAACCAAAACTGCAACCAAGTCTGTGGCGGGAGGAGGTTCTAGTCAAGGAAATAAACTTGCAAATATCTGAGCTATTTAAACGTTTAAGGGGTGGAATATGCATTTTGGTCTTCTATCATGAAGGCTCAGGGGTGTCAACAGCAATAGGGGCAGGGACCTGACTTTGGGAAAAGGAAAAGCACTTAAGAGAGCATGTAGTGACTTTGGAAGCGCTCTGAAAATGAGCATACTGCTGTACAGGTGGTTTTCTTCTCCCTTCCTTCTTTGAGACGCTTGCGTTCCTAAGCGGCCTAGGGGCCATGGTAGATGCCAGCCCAGTAGAGGCAGGTTTTAAGGACTCATGTATCAAAAAGGCCAGACTCTACCCTGGACTCTGGCAAAGCACGGGGTACCCAAAGAAGAACTACAGCTCGCCAAGAGCTGGAAGGGCCCAGATGAGCCCAGGAGAGGCGGGAAAGCTGCCAGCCATAATGGCAAGGCCACAGACTGCCTGTGAAGCAGCCCCTGCCTATCGAAGCGGCTAAAGCCGCGCCGGGATGACGAGCCGGGGGCCCCACCGGACAAACCCCCGGGGAGCAGGGCCGGGGCGCGGGGGTCAGCTCTTCAAGGAGCGGGTGTGAAGCGGCCACCTCAGCAGGGGGAGGGGCAGCGGCCATGTTGTGAGTGAGGCGGGGGGAGCACGGGCCCGGCTGAGGGGCCACAACCGAGCCGCCCCCGGCCCCCCGCGACTCCCGCCCGCCCGCGCCCCGCCGTACTCACGCCTTGTCCACCAACTCCCGCACTTTCCACATATTCAGCATGGCGCCAACCCTCTGGAGACCTGCCCGGCCTCGCCGCCCTCCGCCGCCGCCGGCCCCAGCAGGCCCCGCTCGCCACGTTCCGGACAGCCGCCGCCGCGCCGCCTCCGCCGAGCCAGGCCCACTCCGGGCAGCCACCGCCTCCGCCAAGCAAGAGACGCGGCACCGCTCCCGGAAATGGAGGGTGCCGTGGCCGCCGGGCCTGCTGGGAGATGTAGTCTTTCCGTCAGGGAGGCCGGGTCGACCCCCAAAGCCTGCTGGAGGCGGGCGCGGAGGCTGCTGGGAATATTAGTCTCCGGGGGAGAGCGCTGCCGCTGCGCGCAATGCCTGCTGGGAGTTGTAGTGCGGTGTTCTTCCCTGAAGGGAGAGAGGGATGGGGTTTGTGTGGTCTGGTCTGATATGGCCGCGTCGTCAGGGCTCTGTAGACATCATCACAAACCTGTGGAACCATGGCTCTGAGTCTTTCCCAGTTTGGGGTGCTGGTGCAGCCCAGCTCTGACGCACCCTTACCTTGCTGCAGCATCTAGCTCATGGTGAATTTCTTGTCCCACAGACAAGCAAGGCACGGGAGGGAGGAAAGGCTATGCAAATACCTGATTAAAGTACAAAACAATGCTCATGTCTGACTGGAATATGGTTTTATGACCTGCCTTTATCAGGTGAGCTCATTTAAGAGCAGCATTCTGTCTGTAGGACTGCCTGTTTGCACACACCTGATCAAGGTGTATGGACAACAGTGAATTTTGAGTGGAATTTCTGTATTTCTCCTGCAAGCCAAGACTGGGATTTAGGCAAGAAACGCCACACATGGAAGCGGATGAAAGGGGCAGCGCAGTCCATCCAGGCAGAGCACATGCAAGAACCTTGCCTCCACTTCTCCGGGAACACCAAGTCTATTGTCAAAAAGCCAAGGAACAATCACACACATTAAAGCTGCCGCTGGAGAACATTAACTGTTTTAACATACTTGTCAACAAGCATTGCAAGACCATGTTTAAATTTTGCCTATGCAGGGTACTGAATCACAGCTCCTTGGGTATAATAAAACCCGTGAAGGCAGTGAAGTGATTGTCTAATCAGGATTGACAGTTTCATTACATACATTTGCTTTTGTTCTCTATCAACTTGTTTTGGATGTGAGTCATGATTTCTTCTCAAGTGGCATTTCTGTTGGCTATTTTTTTGCATGTGACAGGATGTGAATAGAATACCTAGTTAGTCCATAATATATTCTTAATGTATATTTCTTGTGTGCTTGTGCTGTAAATAAACATACACAGACTAAAGACAATCTCCTTCTGCAAACTTTTACTCAAAGGCAACATATATTTGTGAAACTTTTTGCCTTTTAATTGTTTAGTCAGAACAAGCAAAAAAAGGCTTGAGAATGACAGATTGCAATTGCACTTGCTTTCCAAGTAACAGTCATCTCTTAAAAGTTGGTGGTTCTCTAAATTATTCAGGCAGCTAAACAGCTGATCATCTGCCCGTTTTCTGACATCCCATTATATCATTTTACATAGGTACTTCCATGGTTTCAGTCTTCTCAATGCCTCAGTGAAATCAAGTTGAGTATAAGAACATCCTGACCAGACCATCTAATCCAGTGTCCTCTCATTAACAGCAGGAAGTACTAGATGTCTGTGTAAAGAACGTAAGAACTGGTGAATGTGGATGGATCAATACCCAGGTAGATCTTTCTCATTTTCATTTTTCTGTGGCTTAGAGGCTTGGTTCTGAAGTACTGGTGCTAAAGCTTTCTGCTAGGGAGCACTGGATAGGCTTTTGTTTTATGAATACAGCTGACTGCTTTAGATTAGCTCATACAGCACCTTCTGGCAATGAATTCGGTGTTGCAACTATTGTGTGAAAAAATGGTTCCTTTTGTGTGCGTTAAATCATCTGCTTAATAGCACTGCTGGTTCAAGTATTATGAGAGTTAGTATATAACAACTCTCTATTGCTCCTTTCCTTGTCAGTTGCACATTTAGAAATCTGTAGATTTCTTACTACACTGTTTTCTTCACTGTGCCTAACGCAATGCCTTGTACTTGGTGTCTCCTTGTTCAGAAGTTGTGCCATACCTTTTCAATTCCGCTGTATGGTTTTTGAAATTGAAGGGGAAAAACCTGCGCTGTGCAGTAGGGAAAACACTGAACAGCCTAGTGATGTTTTATGTTTTTTTTCTCAGTTCCCTTCATAAGAGTTCTTAGCACAGTCTGCCTTTTTGAATGCCACTGAAAACTGAGATAATACTTTAATCTGCAGCACAACATCTGTGGTTGTTGGTGTTCAACTGAACTCGGCACCAGTTCTGCAGCCTCGACAAGTGTGTGTCACATTGACATATTTCTTTCCATTGTGAACTGGGAGGAGGGATATTCTTAATTTCATACTATAACACCATCAAAGCAAGCTGGGTGAGGACTCTTAATCTTTGATATCCGTCCTCTGTTTTTCTCTGTGAATAAACTGAGGACATCGGGCTTCAGGAGTAGAAGACAGCATTTATAGTCTCTGCTTAAAGAAGAAATAATATGAACTATTATAATTGGAGCTTGCAGAAACAAAACTTCTTTCATTTGCTAGAAATGTTGTTATTTTTAAATTTGGCTTCACTCCATACTGGATCAAAATCAAATTCCTGGTGAACTGCAAGTTCCCCAGATTCTGCTGTGATGCAATGAAATTGATGTTCTTGCTAGTGCTGGTTTCCTTGAGCAGCTGCAAGCAGCTCCCAGAGCTCGAAGTGGTGGAACAGACCTGCCACCTCATGATGGGCTGCAAGAGGCAGTTTCCAGAGTCCAGACTCTAGACACGCCTGAAGGTACACACACCCAAGTCAGATCCACTCGTTCCTCCCTATTTTCCCATCAGGGATGACATATGAACTGAAGCAGTCAAGGGGCAATAAGCCATCAGGATTTGGTTGATTTGTTTGTTTGTTGTTCACAAATTGCTGTTTCTATATGAAAAAAAGAAATAGAAGTCACTATAATCGTACACTTCAATAGAAGAATAGTAAAGAGCAAGGAGGCATAGGAGGAGAAAGAGAATGAAGCTGGAATTTAAAAGCAGTTAAGAAGGTGCATATCTTTTAAGCATTACTAACTATGTCTGGATGCAGTAATGGGGCGAGGAGAGATGACTGGCATTTATTGTCAATTTTAAGGTATAGTAAAAAGCAGGTCTTTATGTGACATTGAATGCAACATGACTGACAGTAATTTTGCCATCCCCATTCTGTCAGCCACTGATAAAGTGCATGAGCATATGTATAATTTCTGAATGATGTGAAGACACTTTCTGGTTCATAAGTAGTTCCTTTAAAAGAAAGATCTGATCAGTGTAGGTAGAGGGTAATGCAGTTTCAAAGCAATGCAATATTCAACATAACAGGTTGTAGTTATAACATATATCATGCAGAGGAACTGTACTTTATTATAATTTGAGTCATCAATTACAGGAGAAGCAGTTACAGAAATTGAACTAATTTGAACACTGCAGTAGAGTTTGCACCTGGCTATTCCAGAAGTTAATATGGGCCATTTGGTGCACACAAAGTCTTGCACATTCCAAATGCCTGGAGAGCAATATTGTTGTTAATATCAACCATATTAATGCACAGTAGAGAGATGTCCCAGTCAGTGATTAATCTACAATTAAAGTGTAGGGAGGAAAAAGAAGAACGTCAAGGAAAATCACATTGTGGCAGGGGAGGGAGGCAGTGGCACAGACTGAGACAACATTTAAAGCAGGATTTGTTTTTATGATTTCATAAAGCTCCACTTTTTACCCACTTAGACAGCTGAGGTCTGAATTTCGTAAAATCTGTTTGTTCTAAGAATTAGTTAATAGGGCAGAAGTAACATTGAAATAATGTTGTCTGTTGGTAGACTGCTTTGCATGCCAGGCTTTTCTGAACAATTGCAGCTTCTCTAAATCCAAATTTGTCTTTCTGAAGCACATCTCATCCACACAAACATGTCATGTTGCAAACAGAAGGGCAGTCGGTGGGCTGTTTCAGAAACTGGCTTCCTGCTCTGCCACAGATACTGATACACAGATACTCTGCCCCAGGTAAAAGTGGTAAAATCCTCCTAGCACTTCCATGATGTTTAACTGCCTAAAAGCTTCCACCACTCCGCACCTGAGCCCACATCACACGTATCAGGGAGAGTATCTTGAGGGGCAGGAAGTAAGAGGGAATATTGGCAGTGAATACACCCTGTGGAAAGTGTGGGGGGAGTGAAAGAGCCTCTCCAGGGATGCCTGCTCTTTCCACCTTTATCCCTTCTAACACTGCCTTCTTTCCCCCTTACACTAAGGTGTTACACCCATTTACTAACTTCATTTGCATATCCAGGACCTGTCTGATTCACACTAAAGGAATGTAGGTAGCAAATGTCTTCAAAGTTTTTTAAGAAGTGAAAATGATCCATTTTAAGCTTTATAGCTGAGACTACAACTCCCCATGTTATGCTCCTGGAAGACGGGGAGTGCTGGGCAGAGGTGATGACTTCTCTCAGAAGCTGCAAGGACAGCTCTGCCTCTCAGACAGCTTCTTCTGCCCGGATAACATTAGCAGTGTTTTGCAGGAAGTCGCTGCAGAGAGGCTGTGTTGAATGTTAACATCAGCCTGCATTCAGCCCTAGTTCTGCTTTCTTTCCTGGCCTGAAGAAATGAAGGTTGATTCCACACTATGGACATACTGTGGATTTTACTGTCTCCTCACAGTCTTGTGAAATACTTGGACAGTCTCACTTGGATGAGGCAGAGGTGTTTAGTTCTCAAAGTGAATTACAAATCAATGCAAAATTCTTACAAGTTTCCTGAAAATAAATGACAGGAGAAGCCTTACTGTTACTGGCCCTGAAAAAGTAGTGCAAGCTGAGTTCAGCCTTTAATGCAAAGCATTTAAGGTCAAGGTTCTCTTCTCAGGGTTCTCTATTGTCCAGTAGGCAGTAAATTCTGGCTTTTCCTGTGCCTAAGGCATTCACAATGTTGCTCTTTGTTGTGGATTCCCTGATGTCTAAAAAGGGATGAATTCCCATTGCCAAAATATTACCTACCATTTAATTATCAACCAATGAACTATGAGACAAATGTCCTCAGGGAAGCAGTCTGCATTAGTTCCACTTTTTAGAGAGCTACTTGGGGTTTTTTTGGTTTCTCATTTTCTCCTACATTAGCAATTGGCAGTGTGTGCATGGCTCCAAATTAGGATGGAAATGTGGGGTTTGAGGACTGCCAAGTAATGGCTGGTATTAGATGTTCTGAGTTTCCCTTCAGGCTGATGGTGTGGCATTGTCTGACACTTCTTGGGGAGGCTTTGGAGCCATAGTATTTAAAATGTTCCCACTGTTAGAAGAGTAAAATATGGGTAAAACCTCTCTGAATTATGTCCTGATGTCACAGCTATCTTTACCATGCCCTTAGACACCTCCTTTAAGTGGCTGTGGTACTTTCCAAGGGAAACTTAGGAGTTTGTATTTGAGAATTGATCCTCAGAATTCTCGTCTCTCAGATGAATCACACATGATCTTTATTCTTCTCATAGAAACCCATCTCCAGATTCCTCAGTTGTTTGTTCTATCTCCAGTATATTCTAAGAATCTAGAGCCTGGGTTTGCTATTATGCAGCTGTTCCAGTAGGTTGTTTTGTCCACTGACAACAATCCATCTTTCTTTAGCATTTAAACTCTACAGGAGGAGGAGAAAAGGACAGGCCACTGTCTGCTTTTTGTAACTGTCAGCCCCGATAGGTTTGTCTTGGTTAGCAGTCTGGGTTTCAAGTTCCAAAATTCCTGTGACAGTGGCCAGAGTTAGAAAACTGGTAGCAGAACAGGGCTGAACCAGAAGCACATGCCAGACTAGTGAGGTCAGAATTCTTGAGTATGCTTGCAGCCCGTAAGTGTTCCCATTTGTTACGTTGTCAGTTTGACTGTAGTCCAAGTCACTCAGCTTCGTGCCAGATCCCAAGCCAGAAAGGTCTTGTTTGCCTGGTTTCCTAAGGATACAAAGCTTCTGAGATCTTGCTGTCTCTGTATTTGTGTCTCTCTGTCCCCTTGCTATTTCTGTTGGGCCCATTTCAAACAAATTAGACACAGGGGTGGCAGGCTCGAGGATATGAAGTTATGTTTTGTGAAAATGCACAGCCATATGGAGAGAGATACCATTTGAATGCCCCTGAAAGCATGTAGTAGGAGTAGAAAGGCTGTAGTAGGAGTTCAATTGAATAGCTAGGAATCCCCTTGGAGAGCACTGTTGCTAGCGTCCCTGCTTCTGAGGGAGTTTGTTCATTCTTACGTAGGAGAATCCAACCATGAGACACAAAACTATAAGAAAACAGTTCTCCTCTATTGCTCACTGAAAACTTTGTTCCTCTTTGGTCTGACTGTTCCCATATATATTAACTAGTATCATAAATGTCAGACACGTCCCATTAGATAAAGGCCTACCAGGACTTTCCATCAGCTGTGAGCAATGAGAGGATGAAGTTGCAGTCGTGCTTCCCTCTTGACACTACTGAATAGCCCTCTACACAAGTGAAAGAAATGGCAAATCAAAATCATCTTCAAACTATGGTCCACGGCAACAGCTCTTTGGTAAGCCAATAAAACATGGTTAATGAAATCACTGCAACTTTTAAAGGTCATACATATGTATTTTCATGGATGCAAGCTAACAAACAAAAGATAGGGAGGCAAGAAAGCAGTGTTTGAACAGCCAAGAATTAGTCTCATCTGGCTGGGAATTAAAACTGCCATGACAACATTTCACAAGATGGTCTTCAAATTCGTTTTCAAAATGTTTAGTTGGATGTGGATCGAAACACAGTAGATGGAGACATTTACACAGACTGGCAGGCTGAGGCTCTCCAGCATGGAATTATCCAGCCAGTTTCAGTCAGAGAAACTGGCTTTCTGTCTCAAAGTGGGAGAGGAGACAATGCTTTCAAAATAAGGCTTTAAAAGCTGCTGTTGTCTATTGGTATTTTACAAAAGCAAACTGCAAGCACCATCGCCAGCATAAAAGCCACTGAGGTTTCAATGAATTAAAGGAAAGTTGAAAGCCTGAAATCAATCTCAAAGGTGAAACTGATGAGGTTTATTGTCAAGTTGAGAGGAATGTCACATGGAAAAAAATACCATAAATTAACAGCATGTATTCCTTGTGCTGTCTACAAGAAACAGATTTAATCCACTGGGTTTTAAGTGGACATTTTCTTGCAACACCGAATAACTTATCTACAGTTATTTACTACAGTTTTTTCTTAGGATTATTTGCTGCTGGCCACCATCAGGTAAAAGGCAGTCAATTAAACAGATCAATCACCCCCAGTTCAAGCGCTTTTTTGTGAGGTTCTCAGCAGCCCATTCAGTATTGAATTTGCTGTGTTTGAAATTTTCAGTTCTTATATCTTAACAAAGTAAGTGAGAACAGCCATCTACTCTTTCTACAATCCTGAGGACAGCTTTGGTAACAAAGTGATGCTTACTTCCATCTGCCTGCATCCTTCTTCTCAGATAATTGACAGGCAGATGTAAAATTTTGCCTTGCACACCGTACCACCCAGTAAAACAAGTATGTTGCTCAAGACTATAATGCAGTGGCCTAGTTAATTTTGTACCAGTTTTTCTCCTGCTTTTTTCATGTGCAATAGTTTCAATTCCTCTCTTGTTCCCATTGGTGCAGCTTTTATTTACTGTCCCCTCCAATGTCATTAACTTACTGCTTACTTTTGGATAAAGGCTGAGAGCTGAGTTGAGAGAGAATGTATTAGCAGCCCTTAAGCTTCAAGGTGCTTGTTTGCTAGAGTTCATCAGCTCAGGAACTCCTTTCTGTTTTAGAAGACAAGAACAGAAAAAGAGAGTATAAATGCTTCTAACCTGAATAAAGAGTTCTGTTATTGGGAAGAGGGTTAAAAAAAAGCACACAACACAAAGAGATAAGAGCTCTGGAGAGGCAGGAGTTGTCAAAAAGCCTTCCCCATCAAACAGACTTCAGAGAGCCATAGCAGACGGATTTTCAGTAGCAGTCAAATGTAGGAGTGTAGGAAGTTGACGTGCTGTCCCTTGGAGAGCCCCGCTATTGACAAAAGACATGCAAACCTGAGAAATGTACATTTGTGGAAAAATCCATCCTGACAAGTGACTGCACTTAAGTCGCCAAATGGACTTTACCCATGGGATGAGACTCAATTATTGTTGCACATCCAATGAAGTCATCCATGGAGAAAGCACATGGCCAATAAAAGGGAACCTTTCAGCAATCAGATCTTTCAAAAACTGTTTAGCTCTTTGCCACTGAGTACCTGCTGTTAGTGATGTGGACATCCCTGCAAACCTGCTTGGTTAGAAGTGCTGAGCCATTCTGAGCTGTTCTGGAGCATCCTGCACAAGTCATTCAAAAGGATTTCTCAAATCCTTCTGAGGAGATGTCCAACATGATGGCTTTTTCTCTTGCAGTTTGTATTGAGTACATATGAAGAATACTTTTGTGTTTGGAGGTATTTTTATGACACTGGCAGTAGGAGCTATTTAATGCTAAAAGGATTATGTTAAATGGTTTAGTCCAGTGAGTCCCAGTCAAGACTCCATTAAGTAAGAAACTTGCAAGCTGTAAGTCATTTAGACAGTCTTCCATTTTGAGTGAGGAAGTGTCTAGTGAGCAGCTGCTGCTTCAAGTTTACCCTTCCATACCAATATCTCCTAGGTGCAATCTCTCTTCTTTGGAGATTGCATTATCCTTTGCACAATCTGTGTACTTTTTATTTGCCATCTTCTTGATTTCAGCAAGGCCACAGTTGTGATCATGAGTAAATCCTTCTTAGTGAAAGGTCTATTTTGGGTCATTTTTATTTTCTGCTTCATAAATGAAAGCCAGCCCCAGTAATGGCATCTGACCTGTTTGTTTTAGGATGCACCTGCACACCCATTTTTTTCATAACAAAAACATCTTTGTGGAACCGAAACACTGCAACTGTTGTTTGCATAAAACACGCAACAGTGGCTGGCAACAGATGCTTTTAAGAACATGGATATTAGATGCAAGAGTTTCATAAGTCCACTTAGTTGCTGTGGCCAAATATGAAATCTTTGCTTCCTTTACCAGACTTCTAGTTCTGTCTTGTGTCTGTCTGTTTTCATAGGTTTGTCGTAGTGCTTTTTAGAAGACGTTGTTCTCCAGAATAAATTGAATATCCAGTTTTTCATGACAACTCAGAATTGCAGTTTCCCTCAGGTATGTGAAATTCCACTTCCAGGACTGTGTACACACAGATATGTGGACATGCACACAGACATCTGCCCTTCCACCCAGCAATAAAAGAAAAAATGTCCTTGGGACTAAGCTGTACTTTTTTTTTCCATATAATTTCTTTTTTACTCCCATTGTTTCAAGCAAGCTTTTTTCATTATCTGTCTGCCTTCCTCTTTCTCTTTACAAGCTGGCAATTTGGTGTTGGAAGCAACAAGCTTCTCCTTATTCAGATTTTCAGGGAGAAAATGTAGCACATCTGTTTACACTGTCACCCTGACATAAGTTTGAACCCACTGTCAGGATGAGAGTTATCAGGTACTATCAAGTTAAGCAACTGTGATGAAGGATCAAGCATCAACCATCAAGTCTACACCATCCCAGCCTCAGAGCTGAGAGTGGGAGAAAACTGTTGTGCACAGTTTTATTCATGCTGTGTGAGTGAATATAAACAGGGTATTGGATTTAACTCAGCAGTAGGTGTCCACAACTAGACTGTTCTGAAGATTGTGTGAGTACTTTGATCTCAATCCATAGCCAGAAATGCAAATGGAAATGCAGGGGGGCACATGGCCTAGCAAGCTCAAGTCCACTGTCAAGCCTACTCTTCCCTTGATACAATCAGAGCCAAGGACTATTTGACACTTCTAGCCATTACATTTGCAATTTTACCTCAACAAAGTAAAAATTCCAGATGCTTTGGGGAGCTGAAGAGACAGTCTTTGAACCTAGTGACATAACACATTTTCATAAAAACACTTTGTATTTGCTTCATATTTATGGCCAATCATCATCACACTCAACATCTATGTAGCAAAGCTGTCTCTCTATCTAACATTCATTTCAGCATCTGTCTTCACAAATATAATGACTCAGCACAAGAAGAACATAGCATGGAAGTATACCATTAAGCAAATATTTTTCATTGTTTGCAGAATCCCTAGAATTCAGCAGAGGAATAGTCTGGTTTTTGAGCCAAGAAACATCTGAATGCCATGTAAAGTTCAGTTAATTATTTTCTAAATAGTCACCAGCGCTACTCTAGCTTAGAGAAGGGCTCAACTGGCGTTGTTGTGATCACACTGGAGCCTTTCAGAGGAGGCGAATGTTTGCTTTCACTTCAGCCTGCTTAGTTTCGCATTGTGACAAAGCCATTTCAGTAAAGGATACATTCTGGCAGACTTAGAAAAAAACATAGCTGTAGTCTCTCAAAAATTGCACCATTGTGCTTCCAGGGAATAGGCTTACTCCGATTAGTACTGTGCACATATTCCATGTGCCCTTCAGCCAGAAGCACACAAGCCAGCTGTAGCCACAGCGAAATTCAAGTGAGCTGTGTCCTCCTTGTAATTTCCTGTATCTATATTTATGGCAGCATAAAGTAAAAGAGAAGTGCTGTTGAGTGTTTAGGTTCAAGGCCACAAGTCTGGAGCTTTCTGGCTCTGCTCTGGGCTCCATGACCTCTTCCAGCAGCACTGAGGGGATGGGCAACTGATTATAAAAGGGTTACTCCAGCAGCAGTGAGTCAACTCCGGCAAGCAGCCCCTGAACACACCTCAGCAAGTTTATTGCTCTAACAACAGAGGTTCCAAAGGGAGCAAAGAATCACCTGGTTTGTAGTTCATGCTCCAAATCTTGCGATCTGCACAATAAGTTAGAAGGTCTCACTTTGTTCTGTTACTGAAACCCTGAAAAGCAACCTGAGGAGCATCGGCACACACCTTTGCCCAGGTTTACAAAGGTATTTAAGCCTACAAAGATGCAGGCAGACACCTAATAGGATTTATAAAAGTGCCTAAGGGAGTTTGGGACCTAATTCCCATTGGCTGTCAATGGGAATTAGATGTCTAATCTACTTAAGCAATTTGAAAATCCCACTGGCTGCATCTTTTCATGGCTAAATACCATTACAAGCCTTAGCCTTAATGAATTGAATTATTATTATTATACATGGCTTCATTTTCTAAAACTCTGATCTTGGCATGAAGACTCCGGGAAAAAACTGCTTGACTTCATGCACAAATGGGTGCTGTGGATATAAAGTGTCAGGAAGGAATAACTGAACTTCTCCAACAGTTCTCATATCACTGTTGTGTCTGCAACTAGCCCAGAGAGCTCCCAGGGTTTTTTGTGTTGGTCAGCTTGGTTTTAACATGTGTCAGTAAAAAATGCAAGTGACTTGGTGAAGGAAAATACTGCTCACTCACAGCAAAGTAATAAAGAAAACAAAATCATAAATGCCCAGAAGCTGTGACTAGCCAGTTGAAAGGGTTTAATTTTTTCTGCAAAGAACAGCTTTGGAATCTTCTCACCACTCCATGGACTGAATTAAGTCCCATCTGGTGTTGGAGCGAATTCACAGCTCTGGGCAGTACAAGGACTCTTTGGTTGCCTTCTTTTGCTCAGGCAAGCCAGACATGGGCTGCAGTGCAGAGTTCAACTAAACAACAGACTATTCCCTTTTTCTTGTCAAGCTTGGACTCAAACAAAACCAAATCTTCCCTATCCACACAACTTTTCAAAAGCCATGAAGAGCTGGATTTCCCTAGATTTCTACATGATGTAGCTTTCATTAAACCCAACTTGAACCTCTTGTAATTGTTTATCCACTTGACTTTACAGGCTTAGAGTTATGTTTGGAGACCCATTTCAGCATACAAAATGATCTGAATGAGTAACTGGGCTAGGAAATAGCTGGGATGAGTTTATACATTGTCTGAAGTTGAAGAAAGTACTAATTATTTATAGTCTCCAAACAAGGTGTTTGAAATGCTTTTTGAGCTTGGTGGAATTTGAGAATACTGTCTGTGTTCAGTAAGAATATTTTGACACTTGAAAATTATAACAATTAAAAACTCTTTGAAAATATTACATGTATTGCTGGGTCAGAGACAGTGGAGCCCTTGACCAAGCAGCATGCTTGCCATGCGTGTAGCTAGTGGCCATTACATATAGTTACATGAATTGGCTGAAAATCTGGCCGAAGTCTTTAAGCATGATTATGAACAGTTTTCATGTCTCATCAAGTGTGTAGAGAGGAAACCTGTGGGCTGCTAGAAGAGATAGGAAGTTCTTGTATGGGCAGGTGTGAGCGCTTTGGAGTGTTTGACAATAATTTTGCAAATGCTGGTTTTTACTGTGTCACTGCATTTTGTATAGAGTGGCTATAACAAGCTATTATATGACTGTCCAGCAGCCTGACAAACCTAGATTGCTGTTTCCCAGTGTATCACACCAGAGAACATGTCTCATAGCAGGATTTCTTGATCTGGCCACAGCTCGTACCATTGTACAGGATGGTCTCATGTGAGGTTCAGTATAGTTTTTTGAATCATAAAGAAATGGGTACATGCTGAATGTGGCTGTAATGCCCACTGACAGACCTCAGGGCAAAAAAGAGCTGAATGTTCTGTGGAATGGGCAAAGGTCTAGGGGCATTCAGCACAGGGGACTGTGGTTGTCTGAACAGTCACCAGGAACACACACAAGGCTTGGCTGTGGCCAACTGAAATCAGCTTGACTGCAGACTGCAACTGCCTGCTGAAATCTTGCCACAGCTAGAATTTCTTCCCAGCACACCCATTGCTGAGCAACAATGCGTGTCCTTTTCCAGAGAATGGGATCAGCCCAGTCTAGCTCTTGAGAAACACACCAGCTGCACTTGAGAAGATGATGGGCTGAATGTTAAAGGAGCTCTGCAGACCCAGCAGAATGCTGGGTTTCCATAGCTCAGGGCAATTAGGCAGTGTAATCCCTCATGTGAAGGAGACACCCTTCCCAGAGGCTATGGCATTTAGGTGCAAGGGGGATACACCATTGCAGGGAGGAGAGGGGATATATATGTACATAAGCCAATTGATCTGTAGAAATCTTTTCTTTTTTTTCCCCTTTTTTTTCCTTATAAATCTATTTGATGCTAATGAACTGGAGGGGTGTTAGGGCTAACTGCTTCCTGGCACTGAGTACACAGACATTGTGCAAGATTCCTTTCAGCTCAGCTTTGCTGACATGCTTGGTTGTGACCTCAAATATCTCAAGTTTTTCCAGTTTTGAGTTCCTCTGCAAGTGGAAAGGTCTCTGTCAGTGAAACTGTGCCAAAATACCTGGGGAGCTGGGGCAGACTGGAAAGACTGGCTGTTCTCCCTATGATCTCAGGCAGGGGGTTGAGTTGCACTGCAACGCTGAGAGGCCAGTCTCCAGTAGAGGATAAAAGGCATCAGGTGGGATGTGGAGGGTTAGTTTGAGTGGGATGAGTGAACACATTTGAGTGCCAGCAGGCAAATGGCTCTGTTCCTTTATTTCCAGTGGAAAATATTTCAATTACATTTCTTTTTTCCTTTTCATCAACATTTTTCTTAGATTCTTTTTCATTTTCTGAATAAAAGGATATCATCCTTGGCATAATAATGGGTGAATACTGCTGTGAAAAAGCCAGTTCCCACTAAATGCCCCCTACTCCTTCAGTAGACATTTTCCAACAAAAGGGTCTGGAATTTCATCTGTGCCTGTATGTGCTCCAGATGAGTTTTACTTGGGGTGGTTCATGTTCCTTCCAGTCTCTGCATGTTTGGGGTTTTTTCACTCTTAGTCTGATTCAGCATTGCTTGAAAAGAATGGACATCTTCCTGGTGACTCCACCAAGACTGACTGAGCTGTATTCACAACACAGAGGAGATGCAGGTTCTAGTTGCTCCTCATCTTTTCCACTTCTGATAATGGTCACAGGGATAGTTTTCACTTTACCTGGCTTTTGTTAAGCTAAGGAACTAATTCTCCTGCCTCATGAGGGATTTATAACCCTCTGAGTATAGCTCTTAAACATCAGACTTTGGATATTTCATAAATTGCTTTATTTCCCTTTCTTTTCATCTACTTCCTCCTTTCATTAGTGAGAAAAGGTTAGCTGACAGCTGAGAGAACCTGCCCATGCAGTTTTATTTCCCTGTGTTTTCTCTCTTCATGATTTCATGTGGAAAATGCCCTTCAAAAAGTGCTTATTTGCCCACCCAGTCCCAGGGCAGAATGGCTTCCTGTGTAGGCATCTGTATTTATCAGCTTTATCCACCGTTTCTTGACCATGTTCACTCTGTTAAAGCACTGCAATGGTTTTAATGCTTTTTATTCAAATTGCTCTGAGAGCCATTAGTTCTGTTTGGAAAAGGGAGCACTGAGACTGGAGTTTTACAAGGCCTTATACCCTCTCCTCCTTTGTTGCATGTTAAGTAGTTTTTAAGTGCTGGAGCTATTCCGAGCAGCTGAAGGGCTGTGTGACATGAGGAGACTTCACTCAACTTGAGCTCAAGGGGCCTGGGATTGATTTGAAAGTCTATTTTTGACTAGCTGGATTTAGCTAGTCAAAGTTTACACAGCTGTGGACAAATCCAGCTATGCTGGTAGAAGATGTTGCTGTTCCCAGGAGATCATCATCATGTACCTTGCCAGAGGTTACTGCCCCATCCATTCTGCCAATGAAACATCCCACGAGTGATCCTGAATTCAGGAAATACCAAGCGGATGGATGAACTGATCCAAATGATGTTACAGAAAACGTACTACAGCACACTCACACGAGCCTGCTCCGTCAGCATGTCAAAAGAGGGAAAGGCGGTATACTTGGGTAGGCAGGTCAGTGTCACATAGCTGGGGACAGGGTCTTACACTGACACAACTACATCTGTTCCTGACTCAAGTCATAACGTAACCTTCCTCAGTTTATGCGTTACTCCCTTCCCTGTGTCACCAGGGCTGGTTAGAGTAGAACTTGTGTAAGTGTCTCTCACTCTGTGCACGCTGTGCAAACAAAGTGTTTAGTGCTCATCCCTCCCAACAGAGTGCTACAGAAATACAAATCCTAGAGACAGGAAAAATTTACACCTTTTGAGAAGAAGTGAAAGTGTCAGAGTCTGACCAAGTGTCAAAGAGTGACATGGAAACCATCCAGAATTAGAATAGATTATTTTTAGTGGGCAGCTCCATTCTCAAACATTGCTCTGGCTTGCTATAGTCTTGGAGCCACTCCTCCTAAATGCATACAGTGAAGGTTGCTCTTCAAAGAATGAGGGTGGGAAGGGATTAATCAGTGCTCCCAGCAAACATAACATGGTACAGAAGGGAGGAAAGATTTGTCAGGCTTTAAAGTAGCCAAAAATTGGCAGCAGTGACAAAAAAGCCTTAAACTGATGGGCAAATACGGAAAGCAAACATATTTGCTCTGCTGAGCAGGGACAAATAAATCTAGATAAACTAAGAGAAAGATTTCATTTCTGCCTAATCCTCATGGCATTTCCAGCCCATAGATTTCCGGGAATCTGGTGGAGGCCAAATTGCATGACATTTCTAGCCAGATTTGCTGATCAAGGACTTTGGGATCAGCCCTGAACTTTGGACGATTAGTCAAAATGAAATGCTTGGGCTTAGCTATTAACAGAGCATCTGGAACTCTGTGCTCTCAGAGTTGAGCACGGAGCAGCTCAGTGCAAAGCCAGGAAGCCTGACTGATTCCTGACAGCCTTACCCTTGTCTCTAGTAGACTCAGGCCAGACTATCAGATCCAAACCCTATATGTCTGCTCTGTGTTCTGCCTAGCTCTCCAGGGGTAAAGGGGGCTAGTGAAAGAAACTACTAAATGTATGGTACCCTGAAACAGTGTTACAGAGGTATCTGTTGTCATCTGCTCCTCACCTTGGATTTACCAACTTCCACCTCCTCTTTTCTTGCTCCATACGTTCCAGGTTGCTCCTTCTTCCCCTCTTCCCTTGTTCTCAGTCCTGAGGAGTGAAGGCTGTGGCTTCATTTTGTCTTCTTTCAAATTTGGGGCTGCAGCTACTGCCACCAGATCCAGGGCCGCCACTTGGCCTGGGCATGCACATGGCCTGTGCTGTTGCTATCCAGAGCTGCTCCACTGTTCCTGTGTTAAACTTTACAGTGCTACAGGCTCCAGTCGCACAGCATAGAGCTGCCCTGCATTGATCTTCAGGAGCTGCTCCACATCTGGCAGGACTTCTGCATTCAAACTCCGTGGTGGGCAAATGCAGCTGCAGCACTGGAGCCTGGTTGTCCTTGGAAGTGCTGTAGCCGCATGTAAACAGCGTGGCATTCCAGCACATAGCTATGGCTCAGGAAAGGTGCAGTAATCTTCTTCTGGATATGCTGGAGACAACTGGCCTTGTCTGGGCACCTGCCGCAGATACACAGGAGGGATCTCAATGAGAGTTGTGAGAGTGAGTCTGATTCAGGCACGCAACCTTCAGCAGGCCTGAGCATCCTTGGCATGTGGTCAGGACTCTCACACAGCTGTGCCCCTTTGCTAATGGTTTGACAAATAGGCGCGTTTTAGCATTTGTCACACAATACCCAGGCCTGTCGCTTTTATGTTTCCCAGGGCTTTAATTCCATGCCAGTATATTGGGCTGGGGGAAAGAGAGGGAGAAGCAATGCTCCACAGATGGCCAAGGCTGGAATATCCTGGGAAGCATTAATCCTCTGAAGACAAGTTTTCCTTGAAGAGAGAGGTTTTAAATAAGTGCTGCATTTCTACAAACACATTAAGCTGGCATAAGCCAGCCCTGCAACAGCCTTTTTCAGAGGGAGGTCCACCATTCCCGTTCCTCTGCCTCCTCCTTCCTGGCCCAGGGCTGCTCCTTTCCCCATGCTGGCACCAGCACACACATGGTTGTGCAGTGAACCAGGCCAGGGAACTCTGCCAGGTTAAAACTAAACAATTTCCTTTTCCCCAGGTTAGTTTCAACCTGGATGAGTTCCCTGATGTGGTTCATTGCAGGGCCACAAGAACACTTGTGTTGGCGCAGGGAGGGAATAGCAGAGGGAGTGAAGAGGAATGTGGGCTGGGGGTGAGGGAAAGGAAGGGCCGTTTCCTTTAGCAGCGGTGCTGGTTTATGCTGGCCTAGAGATTTGGTGTATCTGTGGTGTTAATTGCTGAAAATGATGCGCTCCAAACTGTGTGTCACAGTGAAGAGGTTTTCAGGGAAAAAAACCTCTCTCCCTTTTAAAACAGGGCCTTAGTTCTTAGGTTCTTATTATATTAAAGTTTGGTGGGTCAGAGCCAAAACTCAGTCTCTAATGTTATTATGCCATATAATAACTGTCTGCCTAGGCATGATAAAAAGGGAGATGGAGGCATGGGGAAGGGGAAAACTGCTTCTAAAATTATACAGCAGGTTAGGAGCAGAGCCACAATGACCTGGCATGTCTCATTGCAGCTTGGCCCCTACCAGTGGCTTCTCTGTATGGCAAAGAGAAGACTGAGTCAGTTGTCTGCCACACTGCACTCAGTTCCCGTGTGCATTGATGGTGCATACTTATTGTGTATTTATTTAAATATCAAGAAGAATAAATCTTCTGAGTGGCAGCTTGGTGAATGATTTGTCAAAAGCTGGTTCATTTACCCTAATAAAATGTGAACTAATTTCCTTTATTGGAGCAGAGCTTTCTCTAGATTTACAGTGATGTAACTGAAAGCAGGATCAGCTCCACTGACTCTATAGCAGTATTAAGTATTCTGCTATCCAAATCATACTGTTGGTGTTCTACTAAGTTCATCTAAGGTGTCCATTAAATTCTGGGGTACAAATGCCTTTCATTTATAGCTGTAGCCAATGGGAAGATACCAAAATCTGACCCATTAATGGAAAAATAGATATCAGCAAAAGTTTCTGGTATTTGTCCCTCTGCAGTCCCATTAAGTGACAGCTTTACATGCTTTTCTCTAATGTAAAGATATGACATGTTCATTGTGCAGTTGTGTCTGTAATTCACACTGAATCAGCCCCAGTCTGTTGCATTTTGAAGGTGAGGTTCTTGTGAACTGATTGTGACTAAAAGCATAAGAAATTCCCCTTTTTAAGAGAACAAAAAGTTAATTTTAGGTACGTTCTTCCCTTTTTCTTTGGTTCCTTCCAGTGTTATTGTTTTCCCCTGAGAAGATAATTTAAAGTGACACCTGACTATATTTCCATACCTTTTCCCACCTGAGGAGAGATGTACTTGAACTGATTTGCATATTTATTGAATACATGTTCCAAGGATGGCCACACTGCAATGTCATATCGCATTTACAACATGTTCCTGTTGGCTCTGTGGCTTGTTAAAAGAAAGACATAGTAAAAAGCAAGCAATGTGCAGTGCATTATATGGACTACAAACATAAAAGTGACTGAAGTATGGAGAGAAGGGGATAGATTGGCAGCCTGCAGAAATAATAAGCCATTAAACCATTTAAGGGAGGCCTGCTGAGTTTGTTGTTCAATTACTGTTCCTGATGATGAATGTCAATAATTATGATTTTCAACCCTGAATGACATGTGCATTTATAAATCTTTCAGAGACTGGTTTTACTAAAACCTAGTGAGGCCACTATTTAGGAGCTAAGATGAGGCCCACAGTGCATCTTTTTACAAAAGAAACTTGAATTCTTTGAAGTGAATCTTATGCATCTTTTCTAGTATATGAAAGTGACTATTACCTGATACAACTGGATGCAGCACTCTATCGCTTTATCTATGATAATAGATAGGAGTGGTGGTTTTGCCTATAATACAATGTCTGCTTATCACTTTTGCCAGTGTCTGTATTTCAGTCTCCGAGAGGCAGATCAGGACAATTCTGTATTTGCCAGTTGCTGGCAATATGACACTATGGTCCTACCCCACATTCTTATTTATTTCTTTATCTTCTAGATTTAGAAAGTTGATGTATTCAATTAAGCAAGAATTTAGATTAACCCTTCAAACAGTAGTCAAGTGGGAGTGCCTTTGGCATCTCTTGTTTCACAGGTATATCACTCATGAGAATTAAAATGGCCCTAGATGTTTGCAGTGATAGAATTACTGTGATAAGAGAAGGTTAAAGGGTTAATAAACTCTGGGTTTTCGAGGTTCTCTGGGACAAGTTCATATAATCCCACGAAACAACTTTTCGAAAGCCCTTTTTTCCCAATGGAAATGACAAAACAATTAAGATGATAAAAAAAAGGAAATGAAGTAATTTTAAATTGCCATTAAAAAGCCTTTGTCTGAAAGGCCTTGTCATTCCAGATTCACTTCCTGTGCACTCGAATTGTGTTGGTCCTTATACCTGTCTTTGGTATTCAGATGGATATTACAGCTGAAATGTGTAAGTACTGGGGTTAAAGTTTAGTGTAAATTATTGGAAACTATAAATAAGGTCTCACTCTGATTACAATCCTTCATTGATACGTAAGATAATAATCTGAAAAAAATCACAGCTTAATTATAACTTCAAATAAGATTAATTTGTAACAACACTGGTATTTACACTGCTTTGGTTTAGTATCAGGCAAAACATCTACACCTAATGAATAGATGACGGCCAGACCAATACAACTTTCCTATTAGTCCTTTTTTATGCTAGTGCAGGTGGAGTAGAACCTGATCCCAAATTCTGAAAGGCTAATATTATAAGATAGTACAATATGGTATAATATAGTATGATATAATATAATATTAGTATGATATAATATAATAAATATAATAAATATAATATAATATAATGTAATATAATGTAATATAATATAATATAATATATCATAAAAATATTTTAATGAAAAAATACAACATTTGAGAACCTTCACTTCAGAGTTTGAAAAGATGCTTTTTGCATCTTATACACCACCACAAATGCAATTTTTCACGTTCTTAACCAGAATGCTGATGAAGACATTATCCTTATTTTGTTTCCTCAATAAATACTGCTGTAGAGACAGGAAGAAATTACTTTTATTTTACTTCTTTTACAAAAACTGTTAGAAAAACATTTTTAAAAGGCATAAGATGTTTTGTGTTAAATATTGCCAATGCTGAAAGATGCTGAAGGTTTCATTTGAGCGGTTTAGTGCAAGGTTCCCTCTTTCAACGAGCCTGTGTCTCAAACCCTGTTGTGCAATAGCTCAAGCTGCCAAGTATTTTGAAAAATAAACTGCCTATGTTGGATTCCTCTTAAGCAATCAGCTTTAATCCTCTGGAGAAAGGGTGAGCAGCTTTGTTCCTCTTGGTTGAAGTCTGGGTTAAGTTCCTTTGTTTCTCTGTCTATAATAATTTTGGTTCATAGAGAAAGTCTTCCTTGTGCTAAAAGCTGTGCTTGGACACAGGGCATGTCCCAGCTCTCAGTGTGGTTGGTTTGTGTGTTTTTACACCTCTTTAACCAACCAGCCCTGATCTTCATGAAGGATTCTGAATGCCATAGAAAAGTAGTTATACTTGGAGACTGGTTTCCCAGTTACCTTGAACTGAGCTAAATCAGCACAGTGCCAAGAGGGCTGCTCTTGCCCTCCTATCTCTGTCTGGAGACAAGTCTTGTGGAAAAATAAGGATCACTTGGTCAATGGTTACACAATACCCTAAGCTGGTCTATGCTGGGACTGGCACAGCTTCTAGGTGTGTGCTTGCTCCACACTCACTATTGTTTCAGAGTCTGACTTAGCAGAAACTAATGACTTGTTTCATTTTATAGCGTTAAGCTTTCTGTCACCTTAGTGAGCTGGGTCATGCAGGAGGGAGCCCAAAGAGCACCTTTTCCTCTGCCAAGAAAGAAATGGAATGTGCACGGAAGTTCAATATTTACTAGGATAGACCTTGACAAAGAGGGTATGAGACCAGCAGCAGGAGAAACACATCTGACCCAGTCACCCTAGGACTTTCCTGTTTTGATTACCCAGTGTATTTGCAAACACACTTGTATTAGCTTTTTCATTTTGTTTTGTTTTGTTTTGTTTAAACACCTACCTTTCTTACCTGGGACACTTCTGCTCCCTGCTCTGGAAGCTAACAAGGCATTTTCCTCTGCTGAGTCATCACAGACTCCCCGGGGTTGCCAGTACACACAGAAGAGGGTTGCTAGATGTGCTTTCACATCTACTGAAGGAAGAATCATCAAAACTGGTCACTGGGGGAAATGATTTTCTCTTGGAAGTGAAAAGAGTTAAATCATGGTGGGTGCTTCCTGGAATGAAATGCAGTTCATAAGAAGAGACTTCTGCAGGGGAGGGTTGTCTCTTTTTAGGAGTATATCCACTTTCTAAGCACTGTATCTCTTCTTGCTCCGGTCTTACAAGAGTATGCAAATGATGACAAGTATCTTTCGCAAGAACTGCAGCTGTTTACTACCAGATTTGTGCAGGAAAGCAATACACCCTCCCTGTTTCCCCTCCAGAAGAAAACAAGCCTGTGAGAATATTGCTCCAGCAAAAGAATGAGGCCCTTGCTGAAAGAGAAAAACTTACTCCCTTGCATGCGAGTTACAGACAGTGCTTGGGTAAAGGGCTAATACCCATCAACATGTTTTTGATGTCACTGCACTGTTCCCCTCTATTTGAGTTGACAGCTGATGCCAGGACTTGGCTACATCTCCCCTGCATTGAGAGGAGTTTGGATGTCAGATGCGGGGAGAAGGAGCAAGCTTGGGCAGCCAGCCGTGAGCAGAGTGAAACAGTGAGGAGTGACTCTGCTCCAGGGTGTGAGGTGCTATTGCGAGTCTGACCTTTTAAATACAAAGCATTTGTCAGAAATCCAGAGAAAAGCGAGCTGAACCAGTCAGGGTGGCTCTGTCTTTCCTTTCAAGAGAAGCTCATGTATTCAAGCACACACCTACCCCCAGGCCTGACCCAGACATTGTAGGCAAGTCTCTCTGTTGAAACTGGGGGCCCTGTGTTCCCTGCCATTAGCAGGAGAAATGAAATGCACACCTTTGCGTGGGATGTCTGCTCATTCCATTTGGCAGGCCAGTACCTCCCAGTCCAGCCAGGAGTTGTAAAAGGCTATCATGTCAAAGGCACTGTGCTATGGGTGCAGACAGCTGCAGTGTGTGAATCTTTCTTGTGATTCATTCTTTAGATGCCTTGTCCTGCACCTCAGAGCTGCAGTGCCCAGGGTCTGACACTAACAGCCTGTCTTCACAGGTTGCTTCCTAACACCTCTCTGGCTCCCTGAGCCACCACTCTCCAATGCAGGTCTTCCAAAGCCTCATGCCTTGAGCTCTGGACTTGCATGACTTAATGCCCTGTCATGCTCTCCCGCAGGCAGGCCAGTGCACAATTGTCTCATTGCCATGTAGGTTTTCAGCTTCACCTTGGTGGCCATGGCAGGAAGCCAAGGATGTGAATGGCAGCTCAGGGTCAGGAGAGGGGCGGTGAAGTTTATGCACCCTAAAATCCCTGTCAGGGGTACTTTTCTGCACCACAACAGTGAGCTCTGTTCATTCCCCATTTGGAGATCTGACACACAATGTGTACCTTCCCATGAGTGACAAGTCACAGGCTGGTCTGTATGGCAGAGTGAGTAGGATGAACCATCCTTATGGTCCACCATGCCAACTATGCTTTTTTCCAGGAGCTTTTCCCCCCTCTTCCTTTAGCTCTGCTTTAAGCTGCTGCAGAGCTGCACCCTCCCAGGGACCCCTGGAAGAATTCACAGGTTGCACACCAGGGAGCAATACGTCAGCACATTCCAGTCTCACTTTTAGCTGTGCTTTTCTCCACTAAGCCCATCAAGCACGCAAATCTCCTCTTGCTGATTAATGAAGGCAGAACACCAACTGGGAAGGGCCCCCTCCTGTTTCCTGCGCCTTTCTTCAGCAGCAAGCTGACCCTCAAGGCCTCACAGAGCTGCCTGTAAGTGGTGCGGTGGTGAGGAGCAGCAGTTTTACAAGACCGGCTGAACCCGGAGCTGGGTCTTGTCTGATCGCTTCGTGCTCCGCTCTGACATCTAGTGGAACAATCGCACTAAAGCGTTTAAGACGCAGCGGAAAAGATCAGGGTTTGCTTCGCAGCAAGGCTCACTGGAGCAATCATTCGTCTGTATGCTGCTTTCTTTTACTGCACTTAATACTGCCAGAGGATTTGCTATGGAAGAAAGGAGGAGGCCCCAAAATGAACAAAGGGCAGACACTTTCTTCCTTTTCCTTCAAAGATAAACTTCGTTTTGCTGCCAGGTGAATGGTCTAATCGCTGCAGCAGTGACAAACAGCAGTTTCACAGTTACTTCTTGATTAACACCATTAAATGAAAACCAACTGTGACACAATCCCATGAGACCATAGGGTAAAACTGTCAGAGAGCTCATAATAAACCCTGTGAAAAATGCAAAATTGCTATGGGCTAAATTTTCCACCCTGCTTCTCAGAACACAGCTGTGCCACTTGTAAGTACAACTGTTTGCACATGCGACCCGTGCTCTGTTTTCACAGGTGAGAAAGGAGCTCTCAGTGCACGGAAACATTTTGTGTATATAAAGCAGATTTTTCAACTGCTCAGCTGGAAGTGATGCACGTAATTGTCTTTCATAAGGAACTGCATAAATACCTCTTCTCAGCTGAGAGGACAAACATGTGGTTTTGAGCTCTTGGAAGGCTGTTGAATGTTTGTGATGCTGTTTGTGTAGAAGCTGAAGGCATTATGGTGACAGTGACGACAAAGATGACCAGCTGCTGTTGAGGTACAAAAGGAATCTTTATTTGTAACATTTAGAGACTGTGCGTTTGTGGTGTTTGATCACCAGCGCAGGCAAAATGAGTTTCTCACGGCCAGACATTCCTGTGAGAGTTGGGGTCTGAGGGGCTCATGCCTGCTCAGACACAGGCTGGCAGTGGCCCTGGCATGCAAGTCAGATCTTTACAAAAGCCAAAGCTCATTCTTTTAGCTCCTGGTTGGGGGCAAGGGCTTCCAACAGGGCACGGAGCATGGGGCAAGAATGCCTTAAATGGCCCCAGGAACTTCCAGCCTAGGGCTGGAGTGTACTCCTCAGAGACGTGCTTCAAAGTGCCTGGTCAAGCAACTGACTAGCCATGGTAAGAAGTTACTGCTTGTCATCTGACTCTGCTTGTGAGGCATGTCTTACTTCATCACTGATGCCAACAGAGTTGATTACTGTGGCTGTGCTGATCCTTAGTAACTTACTAAACTGCTTTCGGCTGTGTGTCTAGACCCTATGAGTCTGAGACAGCTGAAGCAGAATCGAAGCCAAAGCTTTTGTACTCTTTGAGGCTGCTACTTGACTTTCCATCAAATGGGGCAGTGACATTCAGTGCCAGAGGACATGTGGAGTGCTCATTGTGTAGGGGGACAGGCAGTGTCAGAAAGCTCCTGCAGAACCGTGGCATCTCTGCTGCTAATGTGTTGGGCAGTGCTGCTGTCTCAGGGCCGTACCTTCTCCTGGTGGGTTTATTTAGGATTTGCGCAGTTTGATCACTGCGCAAGTCTTTAACAAGGAATTAATTGAGATTTTAATAAATGGTCACTGCATGCTAATTGAATACCCACTTGATTATTTAAAAATATTATGTGAAGTTTGTGTAATTGGTTACACTGGTATTAAATTAGCATATAAAAATCTCCAGCAACTCTCATATGATTTAATGAGGCTGTTATTGTGCGTGAATAAAATTGTGATTGATGAGTGAAAACCTCTTTTCCAAGCACAGAGTTTCTTTAATGAGGTCAGGAGTATTTCTGGCATGTACTGTGTTACTCATGTTATTCAGGTCACTTCTGGACAACAGTGACCCATGTGTATAATGAGGATTCTGGGATTGAAATGGGTTCCTAACTAACTTAGCGTGTGACTGGGTTTGGACCTGCACTTGCAGAGCAGCTCATGAAAAAAAGGTCACTACTCTGTCCTGAACTCCTCTTGTTTTAGTTACCAAGTACTGAAATAGACTGAGCTGTAATTGAGGGTGCAAAAGAAAGTCTAGAAGGCAAATCAGTAATCTGGAAAAGGAGGATTTGAAGATTCTCCTCACATTAGTCCTGATGCCACTTCCATCTGGTGGGTCAGGGCTGCTTCCTGTGTGATCTGTCTTTAGTGTGCTGAAAACTCAACATCAGCTCAGTGACAGCCTAGCCAAACCTCATTTCCTCCAGCTATAACTTCCATCTCCTACTGTTCTGGCTGGAGAAAGGTGGAATGTCTTAAGAGACTCTTTGATGGCCATTACAGGAGTTGGTGGTGTGTTGAACTGATTTGAGGCCAGAGTATCTGGATGAAATGGAGCAAGTAGATGCATTAGACCATAGCCGCTCTAGCAGTGGGAGAAGGGACATTACCCTGCAATGAACCCCCTTGCTAGGATGCATTAGGGTTCACTGGCCATTGGTGTAAGGAAAAACAGCTACATGGGCAGGAACTGAGGGAAGTTTGCAGGGGATGTCAAGTCATTTTGACTCCAGCCCTCCTAAACTATGCTGATGGCAGTGTAGTCAGGTGCATAAGATTAAAAAATGAATGCTAGTATTTGATGTAACTGAGCTCTGCTTTCCACGTGTGGAAAGCAGATGTTCTCAAGTTTCCAGGTGCTGAGAAATGCTGTGTTAACCTCATGGAAGAGCTTGCCAGGTAGTATGAAGATAGCCAGTTTGCTCGTCTTCTGGGCACGCTCCCAAGCTGGTGTTCGATGCCTGATACAAGGCACACAAACATCTGTCAAGATTGATGTAGGCTTAGCTGCTCCTGCCTTGGGCCAGGCAGGTCTAGGTGATCTCTTGAGGTCCTTTCCAGCCCTCATCTGAGACTAATTTCCTGGGGAAATGGTGCTTGTACAGCCATTCTGCTTGTTTATCCTCCCCTACTCAACAGTTTTGGAGCCAAGAGGCCAGTTTCAAGCACATTTGAACTCAGGGATACTAAATTCCTAGAGCTTCATGAAAACCAGCAGCTAGGTAGAGAAGACCCAAATTACTGCTGCCACTGAGAAATGCAGTTATAGCTCATCTTAGTCATTCATAGAGGCAGCAGCCAGCTGGCCAGTCATCACAGGTAATGGCCAACCTCTGGACACACATGGAGTCATGAAACAGCCACAGCTTGTGCTACCTTATGCTCAGTTAATGGGATGGAGGAGATAATTTTGGACTGGATAGGAGGGAGAGGATCACGGCAAGGGGTTAGGGGATGTGGAACACAAAGCTGGAAGGAACTGAGCTTTGTTCGCTGCTCTAACAAGTTGTTTATGATTCCATGCTTGTCTTGCCCACCCTCTATGCTGTCTGTTAACGATTCTGTTCTTTAGTTGCTTGGCAGAAGATCTGACTTAAGAGAGATCAAGCAGCAGCAACACATTAATTAATATTCTTATTTATTTGCACTTATGGGAGAACCCTGCCATTTGGCAGATCTAACACAGTTGGGTATCACAAGTAACGGAGTAGCGAGTTTGCTTCTGATTGTGATGTGAGTGTGGACTGCAGCCAGATCATACTTCTCTGTACCACAGAGCCTTCAGGCAGGTTCTTGTCAGCAGCTTGTACCCATGTCTGCTCAAATTTCTGAGGGTCAAAACACAAGCTGTGCTTCTGATCATGCCAGAGCTCATTCCAGGGAGGAGCAATCTCTCTTGTGTGTTGATTCTTCCTCAAAAGCTCCATCATAGCTTACCAGCATCAGAGAAGTAATTCCAAAGTGACTCAGTCCAGAGAACCGCAGGGAATACTGGGCACCACTGACTACGGAAAGAGTGAGGTGCCAGAGCACCATTAGAGAGGACCACATTTCCCTGGGCACACACGCAGAGCCTGCAGACAGGGCAGTATGTGTTCCTGAGGACAAAGAGAGCCCCACTTATCCAAGCGCCTCCAATTGTCTGCTAGGCCACGGTGTACAGGGACAGCAGACAAGCAACCTGGAAACCACTTCCGGAAGGGCAGAGCTGAGGGGGAAGCCAAGATGAGCGCTACAGATGAAGCTCTAACTATGCAGTGAAAACACACTTCACACTTGCTGCAAGAAGAGGAAACACAGAAGGGAAAAAATAAGGTAGAAAGCCTCAAAGCGATAAAGTGTGTGCTTAGGGCCACAAAACAGCATAGTGACAGAAGTTGAACTGAGCTTTCTGGATACCTGGTTTGGTGTTATTTCAGCTCAGCTGCCTGGTTCCAGGATGTTGTGGCTCCGGAGCCTACAGACACGCCTATTCTTATTTGTATGTCTGTTGAAGTAGGTCTGTGGATTTCAGCCATGCTGGTCTATCCTCCTGGGAAGTCAAATGGAAGTGCTATAGTCTATAACGATCTCATTCCCCTGGCAATGCACTGGAATCACAAGTGTTTACGTTTGCTAAATATAGCAAAGAGAGACCTGTGGTTGATCAGTATTTCTCCCATTAGTGCTGTAGGTGGAACTGCACTTAATAGGAATTACACTAAATGGATATAGGAGACATGGGGATAATTGACCAAACTTGTCTTAAATGTGTTTGTGGAGAGAAAGAAGCCGCAAAATGACAGGCATTTTCCCCATTAGCCTCTATAGAGAAATTTGAAGACACTGTCGGCCAGATTCTCAGCTAGAGGGACTTGCCATTGCCTTTTTGTCTTCACTGGAATCAAGCTGATTTACCCCAGATGCAAAAAGCATATTGGTGTTGCCTGAAATGTTAAATGTCTTAGGCTCATGAAAAAGTGAGGAAAAGACATAACTACTACAACCACAGGTTTATTGTCATGAGTTTGGGCTTTTAAAATAGGAATAACTGAGCCTGCTTGCTGAATAGTAGAATTAAGGCCAATATGCCCACTAGTGTAAATGAGCATGCAGCTCTATGACCAGCAATAGAATTCCAAATATTATGCCAGGAAGTAATTTAACACTGAATATATTATTTCCTTAATATACAGTGCATGCAAGCTGACAGGCTTATTTCCCAGAAGGTATTTTTTAGTACTAGATACCCAAAACTGCAAAATAGATGTACCTTTTCAGACTTTCCTCTTTACAAACACAAAGCTGTTCATTTAAATGAAGGGGAACTTAATGCGCCGTTTATAGCTGTGCATTTTGCGCTCGTATTTGCATTCAACATTGATTCCCTTTTATTTCAAAGGAGGTAGTGACAGGATTTGTAAATTATTCCCAGCCGCTATCCACATCAGTCTAAACATGAGAGGTTGTGTTTTTTTCACTATCACCATTGGGGATTGTGCTATACAGTAACCTCCATGTAATGGTTCTGGTCTCTGACCCCACCTCCAGTGAAGTCTTCTACAAACATCTCTTTATACCACCACATTCATCTTCTGATGACATGTACATTTCTCAGGTCTCTGAAAGATCTTCCTTTGAGGGGAGATTATACTGCAATGCATTGATGTAGTGCTTCATATCTCTAATTCAGAAAACACAAGTCCTGCAGTTAAGCTTGCTGTTAAGACTAAAGGAAGGAGCTTTATTTTCAAGAAACTTCCTAGCCACCATAGTAACAGGGTAAAAGAACATCTAGGTAAGCTTTTTTCCCCAGTGTCATACCAGTCTAATGATTCTAGCACCTGAGTCATGATTTTGGAATGCTTCATTGACTCCATTGGAAATTAAGCATTTCAGGTTGAAGCACTTGTATAAGTCTTGTCTTGAGTAAGATTAGATTTATACTTGTGCTTAAGTGCTTTGCTGAACAAGGGCCAGTTAAGTTAAATATGATTATTTTGTTTTGAGAGACAATCCCTTTTCACAAGCCGGCAGCAACCAGCTCCTGCAAATGCATTCATCCTTAGGAATGAGCACAAATGTCTCTACCAAGACTCAAATAAAAATAGAGCAGTTTATTTTAAAGAGAAACTGGATTTTCATATTTTCTAATAAAAAAGAGGAAGCCTGATTAAACTCTTACACTTGTAAGTGCCCTACTTTCAAATGAGACCTGACACTAAGTAGGTTAGTGGGAGGGGAGCTTTAACAAATTTCCTTTAACAGAACTTGATGTGATCCTCTGACCTGAATTTTCAGACTTAATCTGCTTTAAAGAATGTGCTTGAACCTAAACAGACAGTAAAATTCACCAAAGAGCTAAGCTGTTAATTTAAAACAACAATACAACAATAACCGTCCCATCCCCCCCCACCAACAAATACGACCCCCCAACCTGGGGCCATACACAGCCAGTCAGTTATGATATTACTTGTGCATGTGTGTGTATGAGTGTGCTTGTGTGTATGCTTTTATTTTTCTTGGGGTTTTTTAAGGAAGAAAAGTTGCTATTGAAAGTGTTAAAGAAACAAACCTAGGACTAAGCCCAATGCTACTGAAAGGGGCTTTTGATGATGCATCCCCTGAAAAACTACAGTCCTCCCATAAGTCATCAGATATGGTATTGCAAAGGCATTTAAATGTGAGGTCCTGTCAAGTTATGCGAAAGCCCCATGATGTATGGCCTGGAGGAGTTTATCTTGCTCTGGGAAAAAAAGACCTTGGAACTGACACTTTATATTCCAAAGCCAATAAAAACATCTTAAAATAACGCCCCCTCCCTTCCTCAAAGAGTAACTGACAGTGAGAGAGAGAGCAGGGGTGGGAGAGCAGTGATCAGCAATGATTTGGTTTCTGGGTCTGAGAACTTTGTTGTGGGCAGTGCAACTCCTATGATTTATAATTAACTCCAACATGAAGAAGAAAATGCCAGGCTTTCATAACAGCATGACAAAAATAACCACATTCTCAGTGTTTGCAAAATTGGAAACAAATGTCCCAAGGAAAACAAGAGCTCTTTACAGCCTTATCCATGCTTTAGAGCAAGGAAAATACTGGAATTTAATCATGACCACAGATGATGAGCCAGTATCATTTGTCATGGGAAATTCATCCGGGTAAAACAGGATTGCTCCATTACCCTTCCATCACTCTAACAAATAACTGGATTGAAATCTCTTAAATTAAAAGCAGTTAAGACCTTTTCTTATTTCTGACAGAAAAATGTCATCTTCTGTACCCCAAGGACCTGAAAGTGAAAAGTGATAGCCTTAAATACATACATTTCTTACACCCAGGTAGTGATACAAGATTCCTGGGTTCTGGCTGATCGTATGAGAGATCTGAGATAGTAGTTAAGTAAAGACACCTGATGGTTTTGGGGTCTGGGCCCAGTAGAGTCTAGTTTATGTGATTTTTAAGTAGGGCATGTTATTTCAATTTGGCAAGATACTACTTTTAAACATGGGAGTAATCCCAGTACAGCGAGTGGGGCTACTAGGCAGAAATGTAAGCATCTTGCTGACTCAGGACCTGAATTAGACAAGTAGCAGTGGCGTAAAGGCCCCCAGAGAATAACAGTGAAAATCTTGAACTGGGTCACGAGGAAGTAGTAAAGATGAAAAGTTTCTCTAAGGAGGTTTCATAAGGGAAGCCCTGAACAGATCATTGCTGGCTTCCATTATGTTAGTAGCAGTCTTGGGCTAATGGATCTTTTTCCTTGAAAATTAATCTCTGCAGTCCTGGGAGTTTAGAAACTTCTCTATTTTTGCATCTCTACCTGTAAAAACCTTCTCATTCTTGAAGGTTAAGCCCCCCCCATGATATAATCAGTGAGGACTTGATTCCCTTTTCCCAAATGCCAGTGCCTGTCCATGCTGCACAGAGGAACAGACACATTGAGCAAGGGGCATGCAGCAAAATGTTCTTTTTTGAATTCTTTTGTGAGCCTTCATTTTATGGATCTTGAGGTGAGATGTGTCAGGGATATGCTCAGCACTCCACAGCTGTATCCTTTGGGGGCTTCACCATTTTTATTGATATATTTCATAGTAAGCATCATGCAGAATGTAGTCATGCCAAGCAATGATAACCCCTGACCAGGAGCATTTACGGTACGAAAAATACAAATCAATAAAAGTCGCTGCTACTGCACAACACAGCAAAGGCAATGCTAACCTGACAAAGGAAGACAAAAGCAAATGTAGAATGAAAACATTCTCTCAATGTGTTTTTATACTCCAGTGACCCTATAGCTAGCATTTATAACTACAGCCACCTATATAGCTGTCATTCCATTTCTGATAAGACATATCCCTGGTTAAGATGACAGTTACTTTGGAGCACTTGAAAGGAAAGTACTGTGATCCTCAGTCATTATTATTTTGGTCCAGACCTAACATTCTTTTTTTCTTTTCCTTCTCTGCTCTAGTTGAACTCCTGTCAGATGCACCCATTGGAAACAATAAGATAAACCACCTCTGTCATTTACTTCCAATACAGGAAGTCTTAACTGTGCTCTCTGTTCATTAGCACCTCTGGCTTTCAGAGCAGCCATCCGCAGAGCTGCGGCAGAATTCAGTGACTACGAGCCTGTGAAACCTAATTTTGATTCATGAGCTGAAAGCTCTCTAGCACAGCCCTTGTGGAGCTTGAAATCTGGCTGGTTTTCACCTGGTCTTGTGTGTGCAGTCAATATTTGGCCATATTCAGATCATTTTGCAGAAGCAGCCTAGAAATGTCTTGTTGAAGGGTACTGTGTTTAAAGTGGATTTGCAGTAAGGGAGTTTGCAGGACAGTTTTCGCATGACTTGTTTGGGGATTGCTGTTAGGCTTCTGCAAAACATCACTAGTTTTTCTTTTGCTGTCCGGTACAAATTTTGTGGTTCTGCTGAAGATAATCAAACATTTCTCAAATCAACAGTTACCAGAGGCACTGGGTACGTTTTACTCTTATAAAAGCAGAACTTGATGTGTGGTTTAGTCCACAAGATAACTCTTTGTGGAAAGTGTACTGGAATTAGCTCACTGGAAAATGCCTATTTAACAAAACGGAAATATTTTCAAAAATGTAACAGGTTTATCATCATGTGCATGGGAAGATATTTCAAAATTCCCTTAGATAAGACTGAAATGCTTCACTTTGATGAGAAAAGGAAGATCTCTAATTACAAGATGGTTAAAATATTTCATTTCAATTTTAATATGATTTCTTCCAATATATGAATGAAATTAAAAGGAAATACAGTGTGAAAACATTTTGACGTTTCTGACGGAAGTTATTTTCATGCAGCATAAATGAAGAATATTTCAATAGAAATTTTGGGGGGTTTTGGTTTTCTTCCAATCTCAGAATGAAACACAGCTTCAAAATGTTGATTTTCCTTTTCACCTTTTTACGATATGAACGATGTACATTTTCTCTGAGAGCTGCAAATGTTCATTATATTGACATCTGAGTGGCCAAGATGTTATTGCTTGTGTTTTTCCTAGTGGTCAGGACCATGACTGTCTTCAAATTAATTTATTGCTTTTACTGGAAATACATGAGAAAGCTCCACTTTAACAAATGGATTGTAACAAAGATGCTGATAGTGGAGATCCCCAGAAACAGTGCCTGACTAACAGTCACAACGTGTCTGCGAGGCAAGTGAGTAGTATTACTTTCATCTAATGGATAATCTGTTGTACAAAAGGTCTCATGTCAGTCCAGTATCTGTGCCAGTATCACTAGTCCTGACTAGGTGAAATTGGAGTCGATACATCACAATGAAGGAAACACTGGTGGAATCTATCTAGCCAGGCAGCCTTTCCTTCGCCATTTGCTTAGAATTCAGACATCAGCACTTGGCAAATTCTCGTGTTTTCCCCAAATCTTTCTCGAGTACAGTGTTGTGCAACTCACTGGCAGCTTCCCGTCCTTCTGCAACTGCACGCTGGTGGGAGAATTCTTCCCTAGGAGGAATTTGCTAGGTTGAAGGAAACGTTAAGGACTCTCTATCTCCTCTTCTTTTAGGATCTCGCAGCTCATGGTGTATTTCTAGTTGTGGGATGGAGGATAGTCCATGTAGCTGCAAATTCCTCTTGTGCAGGAATTTTTACAATGTAACTTCCAGTGCTGCTCCCTGTGGTGCCCCTAATTTATCTGTGTTTTCCTAAGCTGGTTAAAGCAGCGCCCTCCTGCTGCTTGTCTCTGCTGAGCTCTGCTAAGCTCTGCTAAGGGTGCCAGTCCTAAGGTGGAGCTTCCTGATGGTGAAACGCCTTCTGGTACTTGTGGGATTTAACTTGTTATAAGCCCTGGGCACCTAGATGTATTTGGCCCTATCGTGCTAATGTGAACCATACTGTAAACAAATGTAAACTCCTGTATGTGTTTTCTATGGTTTTTTACCTGTTTTTCCTAGATGAGAATTGGCTCATTTTTTATTTCCCTATTCAAAATGAGTACTTCTATTTTAGACCTTTGAGATGCTTGTATTGAAGCAACTAAGGAGGATCTTGGCAGTGAAAGACTATCCCAAATATCCCAAATAAAACTGGCCTTTGTTTTGTGCCATTTCCAGAGTCTCCAACATTATAATAACAAATCCTGAAACCATATGACAGTAATACAGAGCATCTTTTTATGATAAACATAAGTAATGATCCTTGTCAAAGAGACACGGGAATGAGTAATACATAGCAATCTCCATTCAAAGGAAAAGAAAGAACAACTGTTGGGAAAAAAAAGTGACATTTTCCTAAATCACTGCATATCGGTGGCTATAAAGCAATAAAATTCCAGGACACTGTAAGCTTAGGCACACAGAGAAGTAAATGGGAAAAAAATGTTTGGGAAGACAATGTAACATTGTCTCATAATTTACAAACCCCTAATGATTTCCAAAGCTGGTGTGCAAGATTTACCCTCCTTTTTTGGCATTCAGATTGACGTAGAGGCTTTTTCTTGCCAACTAGAACATTCTTTAGGTGGTTTTTTTCCTTTGCATGAAGCTTGTTGCGATCCTATCCTTGCTATTATTCATAAGTTAATTTCTGGCATTGCAATAAATTCTAGGAAAACCAATAATCCACAAACGTACAGATAATTCTTTGTCATTGTTTTGCCTTTTTTTTTTTTTTCCCCTTAAAAACATTCTGTGGGAAAGGAAGAAAAAAAACCAAGCAGCAGTAAATGTTCGCTGAGGTGCTGGATCCGCAGCATGAATTTATGTTTCCAATTGTTCTTCGTAACTTGTCAAAGAAGTTTTATTGCAGTCGACAATCTTTACTGGGTCTGTTGGGCAAGGCCAGCTTCAGAATGTCTCATAGAGTAAACGTGTATAATATATGTAGAATATGTTTCCATGGTCCAAGGACTGGTAAATCTGGGGCAGATTCCAAAACAATGACTTGGTTTCTGCCAGGTCTTTATTATGAGATCAATAGGTTCTCTGTGTGATAAAACCTCGCTTCTGAGCAAGTCCTGGGATCCTTAACTATTGCATGAAGTAAATGTTCACACCTGCATCTAATTCAGTATCAGCCCAC
This sequence comes from Psittacus erithacus, assembly GCA_009867235.2. Taxonomy (NCBI): domain Eukaryota; kingdom Metazoa; phylum Chordata; class Aves; order Psittaciformes; family Psittacidae; genus Psittacus; species Psittacus erithacus. The sequence goes on along the minus strand of WYDI02141174.1, from coordinate 190,668 downwards.
CAGACTTTTTAATTTCAGAAGTAAAAGGGGTTGATCACTGAGGTTTGCATTTGTGTATGCATATTGCACACACCACATGCACCAACGTGCGCACAACCTGCTTTGGGGGATAAAGTGGTACTTCTTATGGCAACTGCACCTAGCAGGCTGTCATGGGCCAGGCAATAGAAGAAAGCATCATTAGCAACCAGGGGAGAGCCTGTCACTTACAGCTCATTCCCCAAGACAAAGGAAAATGTGTGTCTAGTCCATTAGGCAACTGAGATGTGAAAATAGCTCCATTTTTCTTGGTGCGATAATACAGATTTAGAGCCTCATTTCCATTAAAATTACTGGGTTGAAATGTCCACACCAGATCCTTATTATGATTAATCTATACGCAGGCAGGTATGTACATATAGTAGCTCTGACTCATCTCTCTGTCTCTTTTGGCACAGCTGGGTTCAGATTCAAATTTGCTTTGGAAAACAACAGGCAGAGTTTGTAAAGTCCTCCTCTGATTGGAGGTTTTGCTCCAGAACTCAATGGTATTTAGGCACCAAATTCCCACTGAAATATTAGCTCAAGAGTATCTGCTCTCAAAAGCAGATTAAATATTAGCTCAAGAGTACCCAGCTAAGGAGCTGGGCATTTCAGCTTCAGTTCTAATGAAGCTTCAAGTAGTTTAGCTACTTAAAGAGCGCTACTTGACTAGAGATCACAGGAGTTTTCCTGACCATCTGGAAGCTGAACTCATTCTCCTAGAAGTTTTTCTCTTTGAGGCTTTTATACTACAGCTTGGGAAAGCTTGCATGAACTGCCATGTCCTGCCCTTGAAAGCATGGGAGGCTCCTTCAGGCTTGATGGGCATTGTTGGCAGAAAGAACAGATTTACTGACAGAAGGGATGAATGAACTTTCAGTATCTTTCTTAATGAGGAATAGCCCTGCCTGAAGTGTTCTTACGTGAGCTAGTTTCAGTTCAAGCATTGCAGCAATTAGGAAAATCCTGTTTTTTTTGCCAAAAGGGAAAGATTAACAGGAAGTTTTCTTTCTTTTTTAACACTCTTCTGTCTGAGTGTGTCCTGTCAAGATTCAACCAGGCTGGCAGCGGCGCTTGGAATTACCAGTTTGCCAGGTGGTAACACTAATCCAGAGGTAAAACTCCTGCAAAATGTTTTTCTTGGAATTCCCTACCTTGCTCACAAGAGTCAAATGCATACAGGAGTAGTGGATTATCCCCAGGCAGGATGTTTGTGCTGGTCTGTAGGCTCCTTTCAGCTGATGGTAAGGATAGGAAAGAATATATACTATATCTCTATATATGTCACCCAGGGTGAAATGGAAAGGGTGCTGCGGGGGGAATAGCAATGTTGATCAAGTAGACGCTGCAGTTTTTTCCAGCCCTCTAGCCCTGTGTTGCTTGTGGGTGGCTTGGGCTTTGCTCTGATCTTATTAGCTTTGTGATAGCTACCACCCTCAGCTGCAGAATCTGTGGATTCAGGGATGTGCCGGAGTTATGGTTACTTAACGAGATATAACCTATCAGCTGAACTCTAGTAACATCCACCCATGCACTTCTAGCACGCTTCAGCAGCAAAGTAGTGTGGTTTAGTGTCAATGCCTTTCCGTAAGGTCAAGTGGAGTCAAATTATACCACAGAATATGTTGACTGTGAGTTTGTGTGTGCTCAGCTCGTAGCGCAGCAGAATGCAGTAATTTACGGCATGAATGTGTATCTGAGCCTTGTGTCTCTCTTGTTTTTTGGGGATAACCAAGAAAGCTTTCAGGAGACCCCATCTGTGAGTGGCTTTTGGGGATGAAACGAATATGAATGTGATACCAGGAAGACCATGTAAAAAACATACAATTATGTACGGTAGAGACTGGGCAGCCGTACATCTCATTGCCATGATGGCACAGATACACATGCTTTACTCTTTACTTTTCCCTTCTTCCTCCAGTCCTTTTCTTGTGCTCCTTAATCTAAACAGAGCAAAACATGATGGTATCCAGTTCACTGCAGGACTGAGAGCAGTGGATAGTCAGCTGTGGGTTAGCAAGGAATGATTAATTTTTCCAGAACACTGCACTGCTCTTTTATAAAACATATTAGTGTTGTTATAAATCAATGAACATGGTTTATAATAGCAATGATGCCCTTGAAATCTGTTAATACTGCAGTCAGTGGTGGTTTGCCAGAGCATTTAATGCCCTTGGTTTCACCTTGGGCTATTAACTAACAAATCGGTTATTAGCCAGTGGTAATGACCAATTTTCTAGGGATGATTGCTTAAATATTGCCCACCTTGGAAAGAGAATTATTGCTCAACTGAAAACTGAACCCTTATTTTCAACTCGACAGAGCTAATGATCTTATCTTATTTCTTTATCTTCCTCCACCTCCTCGAAGGTGGTCAGAGACCATAATACTAGAGAGCAGCTTTGCCTTCTGCCTTCTGTGACTTGAATCCAGGAAAAGTTCCATATTTAATATTTATTCCCTAAGCATCAGTGGATGAAGACAGATGGTAATGAAACCAGCGTTGCTGAAAGTGACCACAATGATAATAGATTCTTTATGATGTCCAGAAATTCTGGACTCTCAGTCTCGGCTTAAATGTAGCATGGCGCCAAGCCCGTCACCTTAAGCTTAGTATTCCTGTCATCTCCCTGACCTGTCTTTAGACCTGATGAGTGCAGGCTGCACTAAAGGCATCAATCTGTCTTTCTCCCCTTATAAATGTTTTAAATACCCAAAGCTGGTCACAAATGACACATTCTGCAAGAAAACCTTTGTGGGATGGGGGCTGGGAGGCAAAATATCTTAGGGTTAAAGGGAAAGAGAGTGTTTGCTCTGGCACTCATTGGATGCATATGTTTGTTAATGTGTTAGCCATTGGAGGTATATGCCTGTGGTTTGTGCTTCCTGCTTCTTACCGCCTTCTCCCCAAAGGAGCAAGCTTTAAATGTTTTTGGAATCATGAACCTCTCCATTTTTTTCAGGAGAAGTGCAAACAACTACATTTTGGATTTAGTATATGGACAGTGGAATTTGGGTTGTTAACCTCTGAGGATCCCTTAGGACCCCGCCAGGTCTGAAGACCAGAGGGTGAATGAAAGTGTTTTGACTAGAAGCTGAATTTCAGTCTAACTCTGCTGCTTAAAGATAGTCTCTGCATTTCAGAAATGAAAAAAACCCTAAGTGTGGCTGAAACCAGCAGGAGTTTGGACCTTTTATGGGTGGAGCGGGCTTGCAACAAGAAGTCAGAGGAAGAATTTGGGCAGCTCATTTGGTTCCTTGAACTCCTGGGGCCAGGAATATCTCTTGCCATTGATTATACCATGTTTAGTTGCTTATACAGCTTCCACTACCATATCACAAAGTGCACAACCTTCAAGGAAAAGATTAATGTAATAAAATGCAGGAAAAATAGAAGATGGTATCGATACCCTTGCAACTCCCATGTGTTCTGTCTTGAAAGATGCAGCTTCTGCACTATGGCTCCCTGATCAGCTGCACGGCCAGGCCCACCTATATTAAGGTTAAAAAAGAAGTCCGTGGTATCCACGGGCATGGAGGGTATGCTTCCTCCGTCAGGAATGTGTAAATGAGAGTTCATACTGAATGATTCTATGATTCTATTTTATAAAATAATAACATATAAATCCCTACAAAAAGAGTGCAATGTGGGTGTAAGAAACTATATCTTACAGGGCAGCAATGGAAAATCAGCCCCACTGAGCAGGGAATGCATCTTCTAAGATGCTGCTAGATAAATAAATAAATAGACTTTCTTTTTTCTTACTTTCCAAACAAAAGCAACATGCAGTGCTCTTCATCTGGCTGAGACAGCAGGAACAGGCTGCTGGGGACATTGGGGAGCATCTTTCTTACCTCCACTCTCTATGCTGCCAGTGTCAGGTCACTGGTGCTGGGTCTTGTTGAGATTCCCAGTCCAACAGAAGTAAATAATGAATGTTGCACCAGCTGGCTGGTTGTCCGGTGAAATTCTGTTTCTAAACACAGGATAAAAAGAGAGAAACAAACCCCCATGATATTCTGTCCATATTTATAACACTACTCTAAAGTGTATAATGTAACTTTTACCTAGCAGTGTTTTTAAAAGACTTTCTTACTGCATTAGGCTGAAGCATAGATATTCTGCATGGCAGGGCCATGGAATTCCTGGTTTTCTGTAGTTAAATGAGGCACGCCACTGTTCAATGCAGGCTAAAACACTTGTAGCCTGGTAGCCATCGGTAGTGCTCTAAAAATTGAGTACTAGCATCAGAAGTCTTCTCTGGGCTGGATGCAGTCAAAATATGAAGAAGAAAGAGGTTGTACAATTATGTTGCTACTACTTTATCACAAGAGCCAAGATATGTGCTCACTGCAGGCACTTTTCAAAATCAAACCGCCTCTATTCTGCCCTCACTGAAAACTGAGAACAATTCCCACAGAGGGTAGCTTTTTGCCAATACCAACAGAATTGGAATCACACCTCCTTGAACTAAATATCTTGAGGACAGACACTTAGGGAGAAACAATCAAAGTGACTTCGTCCAGCTAGAATGCCTGCATTTCAGAATGTAGATGCTGGCCTCTGCTTGAAGACTCACTGAGTGTGGTTTGAGCTGCGAGAACAGAAGTCCTCAAAATCACCAGGCATTTTGGAAAGCCTGGTGATCGTTACCCTGTCAAACTTCTGAGTATATGAAGCAGGTAAAGCTCAACAATAATTAGGTCCTTGCTCTCAAGGCAGAACATGAAATCTCAGGAGAGGCACTAAAATTTGGCATGACGAAGTGCAAACCAAATTAAATCACAGCCATGCAGCTGAAGTTCTCTCCTTTCAGTAATCCACAGTGCACACAAATGCACCTTAACTTGCAAAATTTATTGCCACCAGCAGCATAGTTTCAAGAAACTGATTTTCTTCCTGCTTTCAGCTGACTTCTTCCAATCTTTATGGCAATTTATATGTGCCCCAAACCCAAAAGAATTAGGCCGGTAGGTCAGCTGAGAAAAGGTTAACACTATTCCTTTGGGTAGACAATCTGCATACAGCTGAGTGGAGGGATAGAGCAGCTGTAGGGCACTATCTGCTCAATGCAGATGAGACCCTTTGTGAGAGAGGCAGCCTAAAACAAAGGAGGAAAGTGGTCAGGGGCTTGTCAGAACTCTTGTGCCATGATGAGGGCTTTTTTTTCCTCTTTCTGCTTTTACTTGCCTTTCCTCAAGGTGTCTCTAAGATGCTTTAAACGGGTAGGATAATTTCCTTTTAGAAGCACCAGAGGCTGTGATTCAGATACTGTGGAACTCTGTACTCATCTGCTTTTCTGAGGATTCTTTCGCAGAGCACAGGAAGGGAATTTACCCTAATTCTTGTAGATGTGAGGGCTGTCTTCGTTTGTCTAGAGGTTCTAGGTAGGTGGTATCTCTCATTAAAAGGCAGGTTGACCTCTTAGAGGCATGGGCTGCAGTGAATTCTGCATGAGAACAGCAGGCCTGAAACTTTCTGGAAGTGTCTGACTATGTGGTGTAAAGAGCACACATGCAGAATGTGGTATTGTATGATGTGGTATGTTCTCCATTACTGGAAACTTCTCTATTGCAACTGGATATCTTTGTAAAAGATACTTGAATTCAGCTGCAGATATTGGACTTTATGTGGAATTTAATTTAGAGGAGCCCTATGGACAGCGTTGTGCAGGAGACTAGATCAGGTGATCATTAAAACCTTCTGCCCTAAAGTCACAACTGTCTGAATCCGTAACTTAGCTGGTTAAAAGCTGGTTTCAGCTTTTACAGTGCCCAGGTTGCCCCCATCAGGGTGATTTTTCTAAACCTTACCTTAGAAAAGATTGCCAAAAGCTTCTGCTACAAGGAGCACAGGCAAATACGCAGTGTGCTATACGTCTGCTCTGTGTATTTGTGGTGAGCAAAGCATAAATCTTTCCAGTAAAAGAACTCAGAAGAAGTCCATTTGCCAAGTTACTTTCTTCCTTGGCTGGGAGTGTAAGGGAACTTTTTTCCCCTGTCATTTAAGTGAGAACTGTTCTCCAAGGCACATGCTCCCACCACCCTGGGTTTCACACGGCTTCAAAGGAAAAATCAGGAGCAAAAAGTTCAACTCTTGGGGCTTATCGGAGCAGGAAGTTAGTGCAGAGTAAGTCTGGGGGCATGGTTTAGGCAGTGTAACTGTTCTGTGTTAACTCCTGGAGCGGATGTTCTTCTGTGCCTTTGTGCAACTTGGGTTGATGTGCAAATGGATTAATGTAAACTACAGAAAAGGTATTTGGGGTGCAGGAGTTTGTGGAATGTTTACTGTGCTTTTAATTTCCATCCACCTTTATTTTGTGCTCGTCTGCTGTTTAGTCAAGCCCTTACAAGAGCAGCATTGACACTTGCTTAGAGCAGCTGCAGAGAATCAGGTTGCATTTTTTTCCCTCATTTAAAAGGCCAGAATAAAGTCAATAACATTATTCTCGTTTAGTCAAACAGCCAGTGAGACATTTCAGAATTCTTAGGGCAGTTTCCTATGGTTCCTGCCTCATAGGCAGTGTCTACTGCAAACCTGCTGCCAAAATAGTTTGGCAATACCTTGAAAACGGGAAGGCTGAAGGCACCAAATGGCTTCTGAGCAAAGCAAGCCTGTAAAGGTCTTGATGGGAACATGCATCTGAATGACACTTGCAGAAAATCTTCATAAGCCTGAGAAAACAGATTTAGAATCATTCTGGTTTTAAACCCATTAAATGTTAATTACAGCCACATCAGGGCTGCGCTCTGTCTTGGAGAAGCTCTGGCTTAAGCAATTCAAGTGTAAACTCAGGGAGAATCCCTAAAATACCATTATGTGGAGTAACTTTGCTGATTACAGTATGGAAGTGTAGGTGCAAAGGACTCATTAGATACTTCAGTACATCTGTGGCAATCCGTGAGATAGTTCCATTTGTATGAACATCAGTAATGACGGCTCAGTTATCCCTACCTACAGCATGCTTTTATCTAGAGAAGATACTTGTGCTTCCTGCTCTGAGGTGTGAAGTTTTGATGTGCATGCACTGCCACAGCAAAGTCACAGGAGATCAGAACTGAAAGAGCAGATCCAGAATGACACAAACACCAGAAAGACACAAACATCTGGGAACTCCATTAGGAGTGTGGATTCCCAGATGATGTTGAGAGGGGGGAAAATCTGGGCTGCAGACGCCAGACGGTCTCACCTTGCCTGGGCGGCTTGGAGAGAAACGAGGTGGAGGGGTCAGTAGCTATAGAAAAACAATGAGGAAGAAGATCTGCTGAAGCTTGTCTCCATTCTCTCATCTCTTTCCACTGCCTTCCGCTGCCTTGGCCAGCTCGCCTGATGAATTTTCCTACTTTCAGCTCTTGGCTTTTTCCTTTGAAGTCATGCTGTGCTCTGCTCCCAGATGGCTTTCTATGCCCCTGTGCTTCCCCTCCATCAAGCACATCATTAAAACTCATTCCTTCCAAAGGGTAATTTATACACTCATAACACTCCACATTAAATATCTGGGGATTTTCAAAGGGAAACAGTAGAAATAATTTCCAAACATGCTAAGTTTGCTATCATTTCTAGTTCTATACTCTTTCTCCCCTTCCCTCATGTTTCTATTGGTTTTACTCAGATTCAACGATACCAGCCCCAGGGTGGCACTTAAGAGCCTAGGAGACTGAAAAAGATTATCTTCAAGTAAATATGATACATTGCTCATTTACAAGAGCTAGTGAACAGATGAAACTGCCAGGTTGAGTTTTGTCTTAACAACCTGACTTGAGAAGAGATTTTGATCTCCTACTTCAATGCTGAAGGCTATTTTTCCCATTTAGTAACCATGCTGGTACATTCTGCAAAAGGCAGCACATCCTATTCCTCGTCTTAATAGGGAGCATGCTGTTTCTGCAAAGAATTTCCTAAAAAGCCAGGAAGAGGTAAACAGTGAACTTGGCTTCCTCTGGTATTACTTTCTTCTCCACCTGTCTGTATAGAATCTAACATGCTACTTGTATTATGTAGGTCATGAATAATAAAATAGTTTGGCTGGAAGTAAAACAAGGCAACAGGTAGGAAGGTTAAGTTTGCTATTTCCCTTGCAGACTAGACACTTGCATTTTTTTCTCAGAATAGATGACCAACTAAAACATCAACGCTCTTACATGGCTTGTGATGTGCCGAAGATCTTCCAGTCTATTTGCTAGGTGGCTGTGCTGTTAGGCTAAAGTTTTCAGTGATGTCAGATGAAAACCACTTCACACTAATGCATGATGGTGTGGATGTTATCTTTTATCATAAATTTGGTGATGATTTGCACATTTGCCCGTAGCTCAAACTGGCAGTAGGTCTTCTTCCCACAGCCTAGGGAACCTCTGCGAGTGTACTTAATACTTTCCCCTGTAATGTTCTTTTATGGTGGTCTCAGCAAAACCTTGAAGGTGGAGGTGAAACACATCAAATAAACTCTTGCAGTAGAGCTGGTTCAAGCAGAGAGAAAGAAGTAATGAAAACACCTGATTATGTTTCCAGCTCTGTTTGGCAGGTCAAAAGACTTTGAAGGAAACACAAAGAGACACCAAACACTGTAGTGAAGCTTGAGCTAAATAATAATGCTCATTAGTCATTAAAAGTAATTAATACTTTTAATAATAGCATGAAATGACAAATAGTTCCTAAGTGGGCAGATACAGAGCAGTTGCTTTACTTCCCTTAAAAATGGAAGACAAACCAACAAATACAATGTGTAACCAAGCAATAATATTCTTTTTTATAGTCTCTGGCAATAAGTTAATAATGGCTCTGTGGTGTTAAGGGCTCAGGACAATTTTAAAGGAATCTGATACTTTGGTCATCCAGGGAGCCATTTGTAAAGTGAGGCTGGTCTCATTCACATGATGGAGCCCTGAAATCCTAGGAGTTGACCTGCAACAAAAGCAAATAAAAAGGCCGCTTTTCAAGCCTATCATAAACATTTGGTTGTAAATCACCACCAGCCTCAGAGCCCACTTGAAAAATATGACGTTATTTGACATTTTCTTCTCAGTCAACTAGAAAGCTCCAGCTTCCAGATCATACAGACTTACTGTATTTTCACATTAAACTAAGTTACCCAGTGCCTTTCATGATTCTATCAAGGGCACTTTTTGTTTGCTGACATGTTAGGCTTGTTTGAAAATCACTAGACCAAAGCAGACATCTTTTCCTTTACCTTTTTTTCCCTCAAAATTTCTGAATTGATCAATTAAAGAAGATTTTGAGAAAGTAGTAATAAAAAAAAGCATAGCAACAACAAAACAAGAACCAAACACAAGATGGACAGTTTAAGTGCCAGCTCTTCAATCGTCATTATTAACAACAAGATGGTGCTTTATGACTTTGGAAATAAACAGATTTGCCAAGCTGAAAACTCTCTCTCTTGCTCCTTGCTGTTTGCTTCACAACTGCAATTTATAAGAAGAAGCTGTCCGCCTGCGTTTCAGGGCTGCAAGAGAAAGCAGCTTCTGTGTGAAAATTAGAAATAGATTTCAATCTTCTTGCTGCTGTTGTAACTAAACAGCCTGTTAACTTCCTTAAATAGGCAAACATACTGTGTACTCCTGGTCTAGAATACATCAAAAGTAATGTGATTATGTCTGTTTTGATACAACCCTATCTCACTGCCACCTAGATGCTCTTACATGAACGATACATGGAATTAGTTCCACATTTCTTCTCTTACAATTAGCATATTAATGTACTGGAGAGATAAAGCTAAAAGCCTGGATGCTTGAGCACACACAGTGCCTTCTTCATTGGGCTCCAACACTCAGCCCCTGTGAGTCCTCAGGAATGTATGTGCTCACTCTTTCTGCCTCCTGCTTGTCCTGAGAGCAGCCCTGACCTATGGACCACAGCTGAGATACTTTAGGTGCTTATTTACTTTGTGGGCCTCAGAAATTCCATTTAAAAAAGTGGTTCAGTGTCAGGCTGCCAGCAATGGGGTCTTTGCTTTCTTTATGTGCGCATATCACGGCTACTTGCGGAGACAGTCTAAGGGGTTTTTAAATACCCAGCTCTCACACACGCGTTTTTTGACACACATTTGTATGTATTGTTAGACCTATGTATGCAGTATGCACCTACAGGCATATGGGCCATGTATTTTTGTGTTTGTATATGCAATGTGGAGGCTTAGGCAGTCTCCCATGACTTTATATGTCAGGGATTCAGCATGGCTGGTGAAAGTTTGTAATCTTCGGTCTATCTTGGTGAAACACTAATGAACTTGTAAAAACAGGAAGCAGTGGAAAACAAATGAATTTCAGCTGGTGTTTGAAGAGCTGTCAAATCCCCTTGCTGAAATGTTTCAGAGGAACATCTTTCTGATAAAACCTCTGAGAAAAGTGGAGGAGTTTCAGAAGAGTGATTGGAAAAACAGGATGCCGACTGGCAGGCTTTGCTAATGCATTGCATCTGTAAAGACTCCAGCAACTGAACACAGCATTAGCTATGTGAGAGCCACGGAACTAGAGAAAGTTATTACATCTGAGTGTGATGGGAAGAAGGGGGAAGGGGAAAAACAGGCTGCTCCTTTATGCATCCTGAAGTCTGCAGTTTTTTTGAGCCTTTGACATTTTTCATTAAATCTACTTTGCTGTCAACATGCAGACTTAATCCTAACACGAATGAACAATGCTACTTTGCTGTCCAATATCAGCTTTCATCCAAGGCTCTCCAAATATTTCACAAATGTTAAGGAAGCTTTGCAATACCAGTGTGAGACAAAGCTAAGACTTGCTGGCTTCACACAGGATGCTGTAGTGTCTGCACCTCATTGGTAGATGTTGTCTTCATTTTTAGAGTGGTTTATGCCATGGAATTGTAGGATCCTTGAGTTTCTACTAATTTCCCCTTTTTCCACTCCAGTTTCTGTGATTCTTAAACCGACCTCCTGGTGCTGTCCACTGCTTTTGGGGGGCTGCTTTTTTCACGGTCTAGGCCAGGAGTCTGTTGTTTTGTGTCTTAACTCCTGATTGACCCATGCTCTTGAAAATCAGGGTGTGGGAGTGAGACTGGAGCAGGGCCCATGCAGATGAAGGAGCTCAAGGGTATTCTTGGTTCCTCCAGTCTAGACGTATTTGTGATTCAGAGAGCTAGAAACTGGGTCCTTAAAAACAGAGGGGTGTTACAATTGTAAAGCAAAGGGAATTGGCAGCAAGTGTGAAGTGAATTGTAGCAGAGCTACTGATTACACAGAACCAGTCCTAGTTCTGTGGCTTCACCCACATCCTTTCAGCTCTGCTTTCTCTGGAGATGTCCCCCAAGGGATGTGCGTGAGAGCAGTAGCCTGTCAGTAGGGTTTCAGACACGTGAGACTCTAGTACAATGCATCAGCCTTACAACATACAACTTTGTGTCTTTTCCATCCTGCAGCCAGTTGCTTCTTGTTTCTTTGCATTCAATCAATCAGCAATTCAGCAGGAACTTTCCTTACTCAGCAAAGCACCGAAGCTTCTGTCTGCAGAAACCCTCACATCCAGTCAGAGAATGACTCTGAGGATACGCACATGCCCTGTTTGAAGTTGGTGCATGATGGTGAAGCTGAGAACTGCCTTTGGATGTCCTTCTCGGGCTGTCACAGCCCTCCTTGGAGGAGTGCTTCCAAAAGCTGTAGGCTTTGTTTATGCCTAAGCGGTTTCTGACATCCGAGTCACAGCAGCAGAACGGCAATTCCAACATCCTGATTTCCGCAAGAGGATCTAACAGTGGGCCCAGGAAAGCCAAGGACGAAGCAGCAACTGAAACAATGTAAACAGGAATAACATCTTTAAAACAACAAGATGCAGAAAAATACCTAACAAAGCTGGCGTTCATTAAACCATTTCTCAGCTGTCTCTTTCAGCCGTTCCTACTGCTGCTTCAGTGCATCCCTGTTCCTTCTGTTCCAATAGCCCTTCCCTCGAAGGTGGATGCTTTTGTGAGTGAAGCCCCAGGCTGGGAGTTGGGAGACTTAGTTTTGCTACTGAGTTGGGCAACAGTGTCATGTTTTCCTTATCACCCCAGCTCCCAAAGGCCCGAGTTCATGCTTAGTTTTATGTACACAAGTCACAGCAGCTGTAGTTGGTGGGTTTACGTCTGTGTGGAAGGTGTCAGGAGGTCCCACGGGCAGGCTGAGAGCAGCTTTTCCAGGCAGAAGCTCTCTTTTTTGTTTGAGGAGATTATTCAGGACATAGTTGAAGAAGCGCCACTCTCAGTTCTGAATGTCGGGCAGTGTTTACATAGATTTAAAAATATTTTCCAATCAAATAAAAATATCTACTTATTAATTCCTGTGTGCTCTGCTCCTTCTGTAACTCATTAATCATCACAGGGCCCTATGGAAAATGTGATTATCTCACTTGCCGTTGTCCCATTTCACAGGCGAGGCAAACCCTGGGGACACCTTGCAGTGTTGTACCCATGGTTTGTTGATCTCGGTGAGCCTGTGTGCCTCTAGAGCACGAGACAGGATTTATAAATCCTACCTTGGCTCTGGAAGGCAATAGATGATGAAATATAGGATGTGCTTTTACTTAGGGAGAAAAAGAACTATTCTCTTATTTCAAGCATAACTCTTACTTGTGTATCTGTTGCTTTGCTTTGGTCTGCTTCATCTTTTCAGGGCTTCCTAGGGCAAGGTGTGCCTTCTGTTAGCTAATTACGTACCGTGTTCTAACACCCCCCTCTAGCCCTGGCAGGCCTTTCGTATTCCACAGTCGCCATCTATTAAGTTTGACTGGATAAATGGTTTTGTTTTTTTTTTATTGTATCTGTATGAGCAGTGGCCTGTTTGAGAGAGTTCTAATAATGACGACTTGCATTTTGTTTTATTCAGATTGCTGATATTTTGATATTAAAGTGTCCAATTCTATGAGACATACTTTGTTAATCTGCCAGAAATAAGGTAGAGCCCTAGGCCATATTGTAGGGAGGTGGTAGAGATATCCAGTAGCAGCTCGAGATAGCATGGGTGCTTCCAACTGTAGTCAATGCAAAAATGCAAACTTACAAATTTACATAGAAAAATGTAAAATCTATTTTTTGGTCTAAATTCTGGATATCCCAGTGCAGAAGGAATCTTAATTTTGGAGCCTGGAATTCAGTATCTGTCACACACATCCAGCTGCACACTATCATGAGTGTTGTCTAATGCTGGCTTTGACTGGCGATCAGATATTGGATGAGAAGGACCTTGTTCTGGGGTGATTGTGGGGTTGTGTCCCTTGACGTTGGCTTCAACCCCATCTTTATTGCTGGACCCCAGTGAACTCAGACTCCTAGAACAGGCCAAAGGATGTGTGACGTTAACGCTGCAGATCTGTTTTGCTGTGAAATCCTCTATTGTTCTGGGTTTGAGGCCTTGAGAATCCTCCCCATCAGAAAAAATAATTTGCCAGATGTCTCAATCAGCCTGCCCCTCTGTATTGACGGTTCTATATAAGGAGGGGTTCTTTTAAAGCAGCGGATGTTTATTTTTGGCAGCTTCTGTCATTTAACGATTTTCCTGCTCCAGCAGCCCTCCAGAAAACTGATAAGTGTATCCTCTTCCCATCTTTTAAATTAGAGATGAGCCTCACTACTGGCTCTAGTCTATATATTTGGCCTGAGTCCAAACACTGTCTGAGCATGGTGGATCTAGGGAAAGCTCTAGTCCATGTGTAAAAGCGTGCAGGTTACAGGATCTTTGGGTCTGCTATTTTGCTTTTGTTCCTTATGGATTTAAAGGTTTAGCCCAGATTTCTATTCTTTAACAGAGACATGTATGTGTGTACATAATGGGAAAGAGAAATAGAACATTGACTTGAAAACCCTCCAGTTCTAATAAGGGAAACAGCTTTCTCATAGGTTCCCACATCATCAGTCAGCTCATCACAAGCATGCTGCTGCAAAACATTTTTCTTGTAATGAATCGAATAGTCACATCTGTTTCTCAAGCTTGAGAAAAGTTTAAAAAGTCATCAACATTCTCCCGTTTCCATCATTGGCAGAATCTACTCTTTTGGTTGTTTTTTTTTTCTAATCAGCATTTTGGCAGTGTAGACATGTGTGCATGTGAAAAAGTGTTTGTGCATGCATGTGCGTGCCTGCAGCCAAAACGACGTGCGTGTGTATCTCTGTCCAATTCCACGCAGGCACATGGTTCCTAGCACGGGTCACCGCTTGCAAGCTCGGATACAGTGATGGGGTCTGGGTGCAGCAATGCGTGCTACACACCTGCTCTTCTCCGGGAACTCTGTCTCTTTCCATCATAACCACGCAGGGAACTTCCCGTGTGGCTGTAGCTGCGCTCCCGAGCAGCTGCAGGCAGCAGACACGAGAGGGCAGGCTTTCCCTCTCCTGCCTCCCTGCCTGCCTCTCTGCTATTGTTATGTTTATGCAAACAGCCTTTGACATAATAGCTTTGAAACAGTTGAAAATTGGATTGTGCCTTTAGGCCAAACATTCAGACCACCACCTTGGCTATATTCATCTGCCACAGTAAATTGGGTTCAGCGTTGGCTCCACACACTGTATTTCAGGGAAAGATTACAGCTTGGCAATAACTTTTGTACAGGAAAGACAAATGCAAACTCCTGGCAGAAACACTGGAGCTGTTTAGTTGTGCAACCCCCTATCTGGAGGAATACAGATTGTACTAAGAATTATTTTGGACATTGAAGCAACAAATAAAACAAATTCCCAGGCTGGAATCTCCATTCCTTTCTTTTTTGGCTTCCTAATGCAATCTAATTATGGTTTAACCTCCTGAAATAAATACCTAATAAAGGATGAACCTATTAGAAGAGTAAATTTACTGCCCACTAGTTAGTAGAAATTCTTGCCGTGCTCCCTTTAAGTGATAATGTTATTGGGATTGAATATTGTTTGACTGGTTAATGGTCCCTTTACTACCAGACAGATTATATGGAAAATAAAAGTCAAAGTAAAGCCAGTCACAGTATTAAAGCCCATGGTTAAAACCACTTTTAACATAAAAAGATGTGTTGAAAAGAAGTGAAAGGGCAGCAGCCCCTCCAACAGGGGTTCAGCGAGAACCGAAGCTGTGTTCTGAAAGGGAGACAATGTTCCCAGGATTCACCATAGTCAGTGTCACAATTAATTTTCTACAGGCTGTGTTACAATTTTATTGCGCATTTAAGAAAGTGAAGGCTTATTTGGGCCTGATCCCAGAGGCAATGTTCTAGTTTCAACCTCTTCCAATTCATCCTAGCAGATGTGATGTGTCCATGGAATTTGGGGCCATATTCTTCCTTCTGTCTCCAAGAAGGGTGGAGATCCAGGTGGAAAGGAGGAGGCGGTGGTAAGAGTTCTGGGGACTGGCAGGAGGGATCTGAAGGTGTGGTTAGCATGGCAGCAAGGTGAAGGCTGAGGAGAGAAGAAAAGCAGCAATTCCTCTGGCAGTCTTCCCTGCTGCATCTCTAGTTTCCATCATGGTGCTGGCCCATCAGTGGATTAATGAGGCCATTGACTTTGCCAGGGGTGGAGAATATAAATAAAAGCAATTTCCTGGCCTAGCTCCCACTGAAATGTAATCCAGTGGGAAGAGAAAGGCTCTCGTCTTAAGATGAAGGCTTTTTTAGCTCGGGTGGTAGCTGAGCTGCTGATAACTTCATTGTGAAATCAGGATATGTATTGGGTTTTCTGAACTGATGCAGGCTTACACCAGCTACTTCTGGTGTGCAAATGAGGCGACACACGTGTTGTTAGCAGGAATGAATAATAATGGGTGCAGTAGGAAAACATTTCTTGCGTGAGTACCTCAGTGTTTCCTGGGCTGGAATTTGCCAAGATCTCTGGTTACGCTGTACCTGCGGAGGTCTCCCTGTCAGATAATCTTAACTTTGATTTATTCATTGCTTATACCAATATCTCATCCCCTGCTTTTAAGGCTACGGAATACAGCAAGGATTTTACCTGCTTAACACATTCATGCTTCTGAATGAAGCAATCCTTATGTTAGCATTGGAAGCAGTAGTTACACTTAAAAGAGACGTAAAGAAAGGATAAGAGACTTTGCTCTGCTGCATCTTCCCTTAGCTATGATGGACCAAATCCTGAAGCAAATCAAACATATTCATGTTTTAAATGGAACTCTGACCTCCTATCCTGTGGTAAGTAGCCTGCAGCACCTTCCACAGTCAAAAGGCAGCATCTTAGTTGGAGTGGGACAGCAAGGACATTACACATACCCTGTTCCAAGAAAATAAATGCTAGAATTAGCCCACTTGAACTTTTTTTCCCATTTTTTCTGGTTTTCTCAGTCACACTTTGCTGTCTTCAGCAACTTGGGTTTGCCTGTTGGTAAAATACTGGACTCTGCCAGAAAACAGAAGTCACTAGCTGAAAATGGATAGGAAGTCTCACATAATAGGAGAATCATATATTTCCGTAGTACTATGAGGAAGTTTTGCTGCTTGAAAAAATGCTTGTTTCACAAAAAGCAATTAATCTTTTTTTCATGTCTCCAGCTGTTTTCCCCAGAATGGAAAAAAAATCTCACTAGATGCCTTCAGTATGGTCCTCTCCATTTATCAGGCCTCTCACACTGGATAGAGCAGTATTTTTATGGACAAAACTGAGTGAGCTGGCTGAATTTTGCTGTAGCAGACTCTGATGTGGTAAGGCTCTTTGTCGTATATCATAGTCAGAAGTCATTTATTATCCTGTTTTCCTTTGGGAAGAGACTGGGGCAAAAGATCCAAATTCTACCTTTCCTTTTCCTCAAGTGTGTGTTTTATAATCATCACTTATTAGCAGGATTATGGTAGCATCTGGGTAATCTTGCCAGGATCGGGGCATTATTATGATGAACAATGACAGAAGTCTATTCATTACAGTCCAGAAAAATTGTTTTGCTTGGCTGTAAAAGCACTTGGGCCAAGGAGGTCAGACAGCTTTATTCAAAGTCTTCTGCCCGTGTTACCAACTCTCGTGATATTATCAAAGTCTCCCACCATTTCGGGCTTTTCAGCGAGCAGCACCTCCTGCTGTCATGTGTGTCCACAAGAAGCTCAGCCTTCATTAAAAGAGAAAGCTCATTCAAGCCCTGTTGATTTCAAGTGAAAAGACTGGAAAATATGGGAAACACAAGGCAAAGAATCACCCTCTTGAGATATATATATATAAAAAATACATATATATTAATTTTTTCTTAATTTTTGGAAGATAAACTTTGTGCTTTCTTAGAGACTGATTTATTGGAGACAGGACAGGAAAGGATCTTGGCCCTTCCTTAGCCCCGTGGTTTTCAATCTGCTCCCTGATGCCACTGCAGAGCAGGAAGGCAGGTGTGAAACACCTCTTTGTGTGACTCTGGGTCCTGCCAAGACATGAAGGATTCCTCATCATTTGAAGGAGGCAGAAATACTCCACAGATATTTACCTCATAAAGCAAGGCTCTATTTCAGTCTAGCCTACCCATCCCAAAAGGATGGCTATTTCTTTTTGCATTTAGAGGATGAAAAGTTGGGAGCCAAGAATAAGTAGAGGGAGAGGGGCTATGATAAAAATACTTCATTCTTCTTTCTCAAGATTGCCTTTACCACAGCCAAACACACATGAATGCCACTAACTGTATCTCATTTATCCTTGGTTTCTCCTTTCCCCTGTCTAGCCCCTTTGTCTCCTGTCTCTATGGCTTGTCAGACATATTTACCCATCCAGGCTCCAAGGCTTTTGCCCAACTGTAGCGATGCTTAAAATGCTGGATTTCAGGAAAGCACCACTTAGAACAGACAGAAGAAGGATGTGAATTAGAATTAACCCAAAGAAAGCAATTCCCTTTACTGGAGGTTTTTTGATAGCTCCAATTTCAGTTTTGTTCCACTTTGGGAAGCTCCAGAGAGAATCTTTTCTGCCAATATTATCCCCAAAATAAAAGAAATCCTGAATTCTCTCTTTTTGTCCCTTCGAGCCACAAATGCTGAGAGCCCTGAGGCCCTAACTGATGGGCAGAGCTTGCTGAAACACAGATTGCCTCACTCACGGGAAACCAAAATTATTGGAACAAATGCTGGAACAAAACTCAGGAATGAGAAGGCTTTCCATGGATTGGAAATGCCAGTTCTCAGTTTGTTTTGTTCTCAGAAGACTTTGAAGCATTTGGGTTGATGTTTTTGGTTTAAGAAACAAAATAGCTGCCTATTGTCCTGAGGCTGTGCCAGGAGTCTCCCACTCCCAGGAACCCTTTTGCACTGTCTCCACATTATTTTCCAAGAGAAAGCTCTCTCACAGGAGAGTTTCCATCCAGTTCCACTGGGAACCTCAATCCTAACAAGCTTGGTATTACCAGGGGAATTCTGGACCCCATGTTGAGCTCTGGTTCTTATTCCTTCTTGCTTGGGCCTTTGCCTTGTCATCCCAAACTACATGGGAAGAAAGGGCTCACTGTCTGAGTAAAAGCTTCCAGGTTCAGGATCTTCCTTCCTATTTTGAGAGCCCACAAGAAAAACTTTCAGTCCTGTTCTTTCAGGCAAAGATCTTTTTTTTTTTTCCCCTCTTTCTTTCCCTTCCCTTTACAATTAATTAGCTAATAATTTTGCCTCTGATCCATTCTTCATTAAAAAAGCTGAATCCCTTTTGTTAGATCTGGTCAGAGCAAAGGTAGGAGAATTTATGTCTTAATTTTAGTTCATTATGGCAGAGAGCATCCCACCCCATCACTCTCCCTCTCCCCCTCCCCTTCCAAGCCCTCCCTCTTCCTTTAGATGATCAGTTATCACTTTGCCCCTAAACTCCTCACACTCTGCAGAGGCATTGGAGGAGCCTTCACTGCCCTTTATCTTCCGCTGCCTCATTAAGAGAAATGAACCTGAGTCTGAGAGAAATGACACAAGGGAAATAAAAATATAATCCCTTGGTGCCACCTATAATGAATTGTTATGAAAACCATGAAAATATCTGTCTGCAGATATTGTTCTTTGATTTGAAGTCAGTGTTGTAAGCGGTAATTTTTGTCATTAAAGCTGTTAATCTGTGCAGCGTTCCTCATAAGTTTTTATGAAGAAAAACAGCCCTGCTGCCTACATGCTCATGCAGGGAGCTTCTGAGCAGTGCTACATGAACAGGGTGCCTTTGAATAATTATCTTTAATTATAGCCAAGGTGGTTGTCTGTCTCAGAAATGGTACTGTTTCATGGCAGCCTGCTGTCCACTGTCATGATGGGATGGAACGAACTGGTTCATCTGCACCTCACTGACACATTATTCCCCCACCTGGCTGATGCTGGGGTGTGGGCATGTCCCAAAAGCCTGAGCCATGTGTGTGTGCGCATGCAATCAGCTGCGATTGCGCCAACCATATGCTTTTGCATTTGGGATGGGACTGGGAGGGATCATTGCGTCCTAAACAAAGATGAGCTGTGATGAGCAGAGAAGTGCTAGGAGTGCTACTCTTTTTGTCCTTCCCAGCTAGCACAGAGCTGACCTCCTTCCTGCAACCTCTCTTAAGCCTTTTTTTTTGAGTGGAGATCCTCTTTTGCCACATCTGATTGCTCCACTGAGATCCCAGGTAGTTGCTTTCCATGCTATGTATGTCAAGACATGGCAAGGAGGTTCCTGCAGCTCCCTTCACTGATACACTAGGATTATTGTATGCATTTCCAGTGGACTTACCATGTGAGTACACTCCATTACTCCAAGGACAGAGCACTCTGAAAAGAAAACACCAATGCTGAGGAGGGAATAAAGCATGGGAGTCTTCTGGTGTTTAGATTGCTCTGACTAAAAGGAATTATGGGCATAAATGTTTTCCTGAGTAACTTCCAGCTCTTACTGAAGTTGCATTTTGTGTCTCCAGAGCAATTAGCTGCAGCAAAAGAATGTGGAAATCAGTGTAGCTCTGCAGGAAAAATGGGGAGTGATGGGGACATACAAAGCTCTGCAAGCCAAGAATCTGCTCAGCCTCTCTTCTGTGGTAACAGCCCTCTACAATCATCTCTCCTCTGTCTTCCATGAGCAGGGAAGTCACTTCTATGTAGGCTGACTTAGAAGTGCTTTTCAGAGAAAACAGGCTATAAGAGAGTGTATAATACAAACTTGAAACTTGGGTTAGCTGGAGGGAGCTCTAAATCTTGGGCTGGCGCCTGAGGCAGTTGCGCACTGTGAATTGGGGGAAAAGGAGGCACATACTGACTGAAAAGAGGCCCCTCTGCCTGTTGGCTGGCCTCACTTTTCCCAAGGGCTAAGGATGATACCTATGTGAGCAGTGCCTACATGTGCATCTCCTTTCCTACTGTACTGGGAAGCCAGTTTTGGTGGAGACATTGCTCCATTGCAGTTGAAGAAAGGAAATCCCAGTCAGATTATGAAGATGTTAAGCCTTAAACCACAGAATTCAGAGCAGTATTTGACTATCAAAGATTTCAGAGAACTAGTATAATGGGAACAGCGCGCTGCTGAGCTCCTTCGGTCTGCTGTCTTAGTGGAGGTAGGGGATGGAGACCCATGCGGCAGCAAAGATACAAGGGTTACTGGTGCGTTAGAAAACATAGAGGCACCTGAGAATGGTCATGTAGGACTTAGAGCTTCTCCCCTAATTGTGTGTGGAATTTCTGACACAGCCAAGTAAGGAAGGTGCCCTGCTGGATCTGCTGTTTGTGAACAGGGAACGCTTGTGGGTGATGTGATGGTTAAAGGCCATCTTGGGCATAGCGATCATGACATTCTTCTTACAGGGAAGTGGGGTAAATAATGCCCATAATCTCTGCAGAGGAAATTAATTATGTTTTCTGTAATTCCTAAAAGTAACTAGCAACAGGTCTGTCATATAGGGTCTTTGTGAGTTCCTAAGAAGCAGCTATTTATCTGCTCTGCTTCAAGGCAGAGAACTCCTGCATTTGGCAAATTTCACATCATACTCCAGGCACAGTAGCAGTACAGGACAGCTTCTCACATCCTGCAGCTCAGCAAGTATTTTCCAGCATTTTTTTGGCAAGTAAGAGCAACATGATCAGAGAAGAGAGCTCTGCAGACACCGTTAACATGGTAGGCTGACTCTGCTGACTGTAAGTCAATGATTCTTTCTGACATGACTTTAAGAGTAGCAGAAGGACATCTGTAAGATGACTCATGTTAATGGAAGAATGGTATGTATGACTTGAGATTGAGGACAGATGTCAGGTTTAGAGAAGTGTGGTGTAAGGATGATCATTTTTATTGGCATAGTAGCAGGAGACAACTTGTCAGAGTGATGTTGACTACTTTTTTTTTGTATTGTTTTGGGAAGTCCCTTGGGAAAATGGTAAATGAAAGGGCAGAGGAAGAGCTGGCAACATCCCCAACCAAATGGAAAAGGTTGCTTTCTTGCAGATAAATAGACCAGGTGGTGGTGGTGACCTTCAGTTTGCAAAGGAGCAGCCCTGGAAGAGTAGGAAAGAGGATCTTTATCGTCTTCAGTCTAGTCAGGGTGGTTTCTTACTCTCAGACCTGCCTCTATGTTGAGTTTGCACCATTCCCATGAGTTGACTTAAATAAGGGACTGTTTAAAATATGACAAACCTCTATGCAGACATTGCTTTAAGGGTTAAACAATTCTCTTTCAGCCTTGCACAAGCATGCTTACAAAAGAAGTTAAATATTTGTAAGTCTAGGTTTAAACTGTCAGGGAGCAATCCACCAAGTTAAATCAGGCTTCTAATGAGATCAGAAGATACACATCTGCTGGCACTCATTTCAAGCTCCTGGGCTTTTCCTGCTTTTGAAAAAGGCTATGTATTCCAGAACAGCTTCATGGTCCAAGAGAGGCCCAGTGAAGATATTAAGCAAAACTGTGATACTTCCTTTTCTTTGTTCAAGAAGAGTATGTGGGTTGCATTCTTAAGTTCATTCTGGTAACTGTAACAGTAAGATCTACAGTAATGATTAAAAAAGCCTTTGAATGAATTCCAGTCTCTCCTCCCACCTCCCGAAAGCTGAGGTGAAGTTCTATCCAGCTGTCATTGGGAACAAGAAATTCAACCAGACACTTTTAGCAATATTAGTCTGACTTACATAAAGTCAATTCTTAGTGAATATTGATGTACAATCTATAAGGCAAGGATCAGGGCTGTCTACTTCCACTTCCATGTGTGACCTGCACCCTGTCCCAGACATTATTCTTAACTGGTTGCCTCTTTGGGCACATGACATTTATCTACCACGATCTCTGCTGCATTTTGTCCCTCCTGTTCACAGAAATGATTGCAGCTGGAATTTGAGAGGAATTTCCTGCTCTCCCTGGTTTCTGTGTTCCCTCTTGCCACGGGGTCAGGACAGGAAGTGTGATTTTGCAGAATATTTTGAAGGCAGTGTGGGAGACTTAAGAAAAAAGTGAGTTTGAAATGGTATCCACTGCTGCATCTGCAGATGTGCCAGTATTAGTTCCATTGTACTGCTGTTTATAGGGTCTTGTGTTTTCTGAACACAATGGGATCCCGATTCACGAGAAAGCGTCCAGACAGTTCTGCCTTACACAGATAACATTCGGAATGCCCATAATAATTTGCAAGTTATAAGCTAAGTAATAAATTTCACAAGGCTCCTCTGAATGGGCAGAATTGTAATTTGCAAGTGAAGAAGTGAACACCTAACACTGAGCATGAACTGCTGGCTTAGGAAAAACGAGAGAACCCAGGAAAATGTTCACATACCCTAAACTCCTGAAGGGTAGGCACCCAAGCATCTCTCTGCCTTCAGGTGTATCAGTAAGTGCCCTAAAAAGACATGTTTCTCCCATGAGGTTAGAACAGATTCCAGAGCCAGTGTGAGCTGAATAAACAGATAATACAGTATATATTGTGTATTACCTCTGGTTGCCATAGCAGAAAGACTCCTACGGATGGCTGAACAGAAGCCTTTGAGTTGCATTATCTTTTTTTGTGGATGGAAAAGGAGCAGCAAGATGATGTACAAAAGAGGGAGCTGGATACAGTCTGGGACTTAAAAGCCACAGGGTTGTACTTTATTTGTGCCTTCTCCATTGTGACCTTGTTTTTATTCCCCATCTGGACGATGATGTTTCTCCTCTCCTCACATAGGCATTACAGGGATGAATGTATTACAGGTCTGTCAAGTGGCCAACATGCCAGGAGACTGGAGGCCTTACAGCATCAGCCATTTATGGAGGGCTGTTCTGCATCACGTCTCTGTCCTCCAATGTCCACTCCAAGCCTTGCAGCTCAAGCACCCAGGGTTTGTAAGCTGTAAGGATGAACCAACTTCCCGTACTTTCACAGCAAGAGTCAGGCTCTGAGTTGTGGCCAGCGGAATCTGGCTGAGAAGCGTGGGAAACTTAACAGTAA
Organism: Psittacus erithacus; assembly: GCA_009867235.2. Taxonomy (NCBI): domain Eukaryota; kingdom Metazoa; phylum Chordata; class Aves; order Psittaciformes; family Psittacidae; genus Psittacus; species Psittacus erithacus. Next base: position 167,370 of record WYDI02141174.1, on the reverse strand, counting down.
GAGAGTGAATCTGCTCTATCAAGGGCTGTTTTCCTGGGGCTGCAATTTCTGATGCATCCAGCACATTTTTTGGGTAATCTGTGCTCCTGGAGCAACATTTGAAAGAGTGGAAAGAAAAGTATTTTATCTTCAAAAAACCAATTCATCCAACAAATGGAGAGGGTCACATCAGTCACTAGCAAAGTAAATGGAGCTCCTCAGGACTCAGACTGCCACCTTTTGCTGAACCCATTAACCGTTTCCTTAATGACAGAAGAGTGAAGTGGATTTTCCTCTTCATTACTTTTAGAATAGGATATAGGTTTTTGAAGTGGATCCTTTCAGAAGGAAGGAATAAATTAATACTTTGAAGGTTTTTTTTCCAGGCTAATCTTTATGTCAATGCAGGAGATTCGCTTCACCTTATTTTCTCTTCAGCTGTCTATTTATTTAAGTTTGAAGTAGATAGTTTTCCTTCAATATCTCACTGTAACCACCTCCTTTACTAGGGCAGTTAAGGGATATTTACATGATTGTTGTAGACATGCTTTGCTAGCTGTTTCTCTGCTGTGAGTTGTTGCAGTTGTTCAATAATCATAATCTTGAAATGTTTTAGACTACAAGTCAGGCAGGATTGAATTAGAGGAGAAGCATTCATTTAGGGTTGGTGCTTGCAGAAGACCTAGGAACAGCTCCTCAGGACCAAATGGCTCTGACTCAGTGAAAGCTCTTGGGACCTGCCTCTTGCAATCACTTATTCCATAATTATGATATTTGCTTATTTAGTCCATCAACACACCTTCAGTCCTACATTAACAGTTGGAACCCACTGGAAAATTACTCTAAGGAACAGATAACTTACTGGCTGCTCTTGTCCGGCAGGTTCATGGGAACTCTGCCACATTTCTGCTTCTTGCTCTTCCCAATTTATCTCTTGGTCTGGGACATGCATTTGGAATTTTTTTCTGTGGGATTTTGAGCAATATTTGAGAGCGTTGTGTATTGAGATTGGATATTTGAGACAAAGTCTGCATTAAGAAGGTTTTTTTTTTGATGAATTTTCCAGGAAGAAATGTTCACATATTTAATTTCTAACCAGCTGTGGATTTTGCTTGGAGTAAATAGCATCCTTTGCTATAGACATGGCTGATATGGTATCATGGGAAAACTGGACTCTGCCAAACGTACAACACTCCTTATCAGCTGGGTTGCAACTGTTACCTGTGAATTACCGTGCTGTACGCATATGTGCTATTTCTGCCTCCTTTTCTTACAGTTCTGAATTGGGACTTCTTCCAACACTTCTGCAATACAAATTCTACTACCAAGCTGTTTTCCACATTACACGCAATATGTGCTTCATAATTACTTTTAAATTCTTATTGTCGCCCCATTCCAGTGAGATAAATTCTAGTGTGTTTACTTATGACATGGACAATTAAGGTCACAGAAATAGAACAGGCTACACTCATAAAATATCATTCAGATATCTAATTTCTATTTGGTTCAAAAGAGAACGTACATGTTGATATCTCTTTATGGACTGGGGTCTGAGAAACTATTAGCAGAGTCTAATTTTCAGGTGGAGATGAGTATTACCTTACAAAAAACCCCTGTGAAATTTATGTCTTGTATGAGTTTTCCAAAATCCTTCAGGAAGCCTGCAACTAAGCAAGGAACCAGATTCACATCTCCTGACACCGAGCCGCACTACCTAATTGATGCATTTCGTACTTGTAGGAATGTAGCCAATTTTTGATCTTTGATCTCAGTGTGAACTTACTTGATGTTACAAATGTTGAATTTTTAGTGTATTTTTGCACTGTTACAATTATGAAATTGACTTCTCATATTTATCTTCCTTCAGGAAGCTGAGTAACATGATTATTGAAATCGGTTCTTTGAAGCCTGCTATTCTGCAGTGGTTTTTTTTTCTTTAGGCTGTCTCCAAGCAGTGACACCATGTCTAGGTCTCATCATAACAGACCTAATGAAAAAGCAGACTCAACAGCCCATCATTAGGTTCATATGTCCTTTAGGATTCACCGATACCGCAGTGAGTCAAGCTGCAGCGTTATCGTTTTGGCTGCTGTGTTTTATGGTCTCCCTGACCGAGTGAAGTCACACGGTCATCTGTGCCGAGGTGTGGGGTGAGCAGCATGCGGTCTCCTTGGAAACTGCAAAGTTGTGCAGGAGGCAGGAGTGCATGTCCCAGAAACTGCCGAGAGGAGAAGCGAATCCAATAGGAGTTCTCCAGAGAGAATTTCACTGGAGGGAAGCTTGTCTGATCATTTGGCCTGCCAAGCCTTTCATCCGACCTGCTGCTGTCCCCATCTCTCACCCCTCTAACCTCCTGTTAAAAATACCAGTGTGTTTCCTTGCCGGCTGGACATCCTGACAGGGAGCTTTGGTATCAGAAGGAGCTGAAGCACACAGAGATCCCTGCTGCTACAGTGTGTGCAGTGGGCTGTCACCCTTGCAGCAGCATGAACTGTGCATGGATAAGCAGCAGTTCAGCACCTGCTTTCAGAGTGGTTGTCTTCCACACAGTACATATGATCAAATGTGCTGTGCTTACAGCTAAGGGGTTCCCAGGTGTAGCAATGTGTGAAAATCAGTGTCTGCCAACAATTATCTGCCATTGCCAAACATTTTCCCTTCCATTGTGGTAACATCTTAATATTCTGTAGAAAGGCACTGCCAGCTTTGAAAATCAGAGTATGAGTTGTCACCGGTTCCTCTACTAAAGCTCTTCATTGCTACATATTCCTCCTATTTAGCTGATGGTTGGTTGGTTGGTTGGTTGGTTGTGTATTTATCAGTATTACAACAGCACCTGGGAATCCCAGTTAAGATGTGCAGCCCTGTGGGGACAGGAGCTCCCTGGCCATGTGCTGTAGGAGTCAGGTCCAGCCCCAGAGACCTCACATGCTATGTGCTCCAAAGAGCAGTGATGGATGAACTGGACAAATCAGGCAGATGTGATTTGGAAAGAACTTGCTGCAATGGGATACCCAGAGTTTAACAGAAAGGTCATCTGGTTGCTTGATTAATAGAAAGCAACGGGAACAATCTGTGAGCACTAAGCACAAGTAAATGATAAGATACGGTTTACCAGAGGATAGGTAATTGGACAGGTTTTTGGCACAAATGGGAGGAGCAGGGTGGGAGAACACATGGCAACGCTTAAGGAAGAAGTTGGCTCACAGCTTCTCTTCTCAGACTTCTCTGAAGCCCAGGAAGCTCCCAGGAAGCCCAGGAAGCTCCCAGGTTCTCCTGCAGATTAAAAAATAATAGATTTAGTTCTACTAATTCCTCTTCACTGGTTTCATCAGGAAAGTTTCCTAACTTCGGTTTCGGTTGCTTCAGTTTCCTGTGAAATTTGCAGGGATCAAGATTTTGAAATGTATCTTTCGGTACAAGCTTTCACACTTTGTACAGAGCCACATTTTGAAAACCAAACATTGCATTTATTTAAGGAAAAACATTTCACCAGGAAACTCCTTATTTGTTTAATTTGCCAGGTTTTTACAGGGAAAACTGTAAAAAGCACTGACCATGTTGCATCCTTTGGCTAGCAGAAATTTCCATGTTTGTTGGAAGGGTATTTTTCTGGAGAAACGTTCTGATGAAAACACTCGAACCACCTCCTGAAATTAGAAAGAAATAATATTAAACGAAATTCACTGAAATTTCCTAAAGGGGAGCAAGTGTCAGTGTTAGAGAATTAAAACCCAGAGACTCAGCCTTTTCCCAACCACCAAAGAGAGCTACCTTGAACTCATCTTGACTTTCCAATGCTGCATCAGAGTATGGAGATTAGTGCTGGAAAACGTGCTAGAGACAGAAGTGAATGATACACTGTTTAAGAATGAAAAACTTGCAGACAGGTCCTTTCCTTTTTGTCTCCTCTGCTACAGCTCCTGCATTGGGAGACAGGATATGTCTCAATTACAGTCTCACAGCAGAAGCGCTGGATGGAGGGAGGTTCTCTGGGTAACAGGAGGCAGTTGCTGCACTGCAGAGCTTGCAGGCAACAAACAAACCAAAAAGGATGGAAAGAATGAAGGGGTTCAAGGACAGCTTCTGCTGCCAGCGATAGGAAATCTGAATATGAACTCAGGCCAGAATATATAGAAGAGATTTTGCAGAAAATATTTACTTAGAAGGCAGTGTAATCTCACTACAGGAGGTGGTAAGGAACACTGAGCATCCAGGTCCAGAAAAGGAGCAGTGTGCTGGAAAAAGGAGCTGCGCTGGCAGAGCTGTATAAAGAAAAATGATGCTCTTTGTTCAGAGGAACATTTTGGACTGGAATGCAGTTCAGTGCCTCAACTGTTGAGGAAAGTGACACAGAAAGAAAGTGCTTCTGGGAGATTTCTGTTAGAAATTGCAAAATCTTTTTCCCCCCTTTCTCTGCCCAATGCAATTAAACAGTAATAGGAGTGCGTTGCACAGTTTATGAAGCAATAATCCAGTTCCCAAATGGCTAAACCGGGAGACTGATGGCCAAGTCATTTATCCCAATGAGGAAAATAGATTATTGCTCAGGAAAGCAGCAGGATGGCATTGTTACAATTATTCTGCTGTCTCAGTTTATCAGTTCAAAAATCTAGATAGGAATTCTTTCTCTGGGATCAGTTTCTGCTTTCCTTGCTTGCATTGCGAGACCTGTGCGAGGCGTCCTGCTGGCTTTGCCACAATTACCTGTGGAGCAAAGTATAGCTCTCAGTGAATAAGAGTGACAGGATGAGGGTTTCAAGGCTGCAACAAAACATGGTAGCTAGTGAAGTCAGTGCAATTTTGGCCGGGATATGTGGAGACATAACATTATGAAGTAGGAATGTAACAGCTCTCATGTGACTGCACTGGGGATATTGTGCTTAGTTCTAAGCACCTCGTTAACAGAAACGTATTAACAAATTGGAGGGGATCCAGAGAAGAGAAAGTCAGTTGGGTATGTTGATTTACGTATTAAGATGGCCCGGCCTGAGTGGCTAATGTACAATCTGAATCCATATTGGAACACCTCCAGATCCTGCAGATGTTTGTGGGTTCAGGACTTTATGATTCTGAGTCGGCTGGAGTCAGTAGAAAGATTCCCATTGGCTTCACTGATTGCTAGATTTGGGTCTGCTTGAACAAACCTTGGCTGGACAGTGATTAAGGCTAAGGGTATATATATAACTTGGAAAAAGAGTAAATAAAGGGGAATGTGATGTAAGCTTGAAACTATTAGAAGAGTGCAAATGTGAGGACCACCGTCTTGGCTGACATACTGGGAAAATGAACTGGGGACCTTCAGAGTTGGAAGCAAGAACTTTTTAGCATTATGAGCCAAGGTGGCCAGACTGCAGCGGGTCCATCTTCTTTGTATTGGGAAGAGCAGAGTGCCGGGTGCCTTTGCAGATGGTATTATCCCAGTCTGGCAGGCATAAGGAATGCTTTAGCACTACTTGACTGAGGCATCATTTTAGGAGCAGGGTGATAAACTTAGGAAAAAAAATGAGTTTTGCAGCCATTAACTGATGAACAGAGTCACAAGACCCCTGTACATTTTTTTGCACAAGCTGTTTGAATTAACAGGTTGGACAGCTACTCAAAAAGCATATTGTTCTTACTGATATTTTAGGTTTTGGGATTGTAGGACTGTGCTGTAACTCTTCCTGTCTCCCTCACTGTACAAAATCAGCCATTTCTTTTATCCTGAGATTGTGCATTAGGAAATGGTCATAATTAACATTTCAGCTAGAGCTGAGTCTGCTACACAGGTGCTAGTCACTGCCCTGAAGCCGTCTCTAAATCTGCTGGTATAGCTGTGTGTTTCCCTCTTTAACCCAGTTCTGGGGAAATGATCATGACTACTCCTTCTCCACACCATTATGAAAACTGTAGCTCATCTGGATTGTTTTGACAGAGCCAGGCTGGAGAGTGTCACCACATGCAGCCAAATCTGAAGGGCAGTTACCTGTGTGGGGAGGGCTGCAGGACAAGTCAGACCACTTACTTATCTGAATGACGAGGAAATGCTTGTGCTACAGGGAGGTATGTGCAATGGTGGCCATGCAGGTTATGTCTAAAGTGATACTGAAAAACTCGGGCACTCCAGATCTTACAACCAGAGAAGATAAACAACCCAGATCATGTGGAAAACCAGGAAACAAAGTAATTAAAATCCCAACCTGGAACATGTTGAATAGCAAGAAGAAAGCATGCTGTGTCATGGATTTTGTGTTGCAGCTGGAGTCTCTGTCCAAGAGAGGCTTTCTCTGTGGTTGGGGTGTTCTTGCTATTTCTTTCTGGTATAAAGCTTTCTTCTCAAATATAGACACAGTGCTCCCACAATAGATTTTTAATTCCTGGGAGCACTAACAGCTGGCAGTTTTCTCTACCCAATTATTTCCAGGAATTTCATAGCATAGAGATTTCCATCCTGTTTTCAGTTTGGCTGAAGTTGGCCAGCAGGTACGCAAATTGTTAGATGGAAAGAATGACAGAGAGATATGTGATGATCTCATGAGCTTTTTTTCTTAGTAAAATCAGCCAAAAAATTGTTTATTTTCATATTCCCAAGGGCATACAAATCTGATGCAGGTGGAGAGCCCACTTGTTCCCAAAGCACCAAGAAACTTCAGAGTAATTTAGGTTAAAAGCTGTATTGTTTCAAAATCTTCATGTTTGCTGCCTGCTTTGTGGCTTAGCTTAGCTGTAAAGCACGAGCATAACACAATGTTGATGCTGTGAGTTTTGCTTTTGGAGTTTTGCTAACATCTGCTAGTTTTATATTCCAAATGCTGCTTACAATATAAAATCATATCCCAAACAAAAGATATTTCTCTACAAATAAGGAAACAATTAATGTCACAAAGTCTAAACCAATCTATTAAAAATCAAGAAAAGGAAAGCAAATGTCACTGAACTTTGAGTAACTGATAGTGCTGCTGATGTCCATTAAGAGGCTGCTGGCTCGAGCCAGTGCGTGTTGTGATTGCTTTTACTTAGTTCCGTATAAACAGTGGATCAGACAAGGGGTTTTCTGATAATGTTTTTTGAAAGCACAAATGTGATGCTGGAAAGCCCCAGTGGATGTTGTTTCATGTCAGTGACATAAGATGGGGCTAAACTCTTTCCAAACTTAGTACTGTAGGTGCCTTAGCAGGCTTTGTAACGCCACAGCAGGGAACAGCAACGTCACATCTGGAACATTATAAAATTGGCAATGCTGAAAAGGCATTAGTAAACATTATTAAGAATTCCTTGCAGGCAATTAGACTGCAGCAATATCTTTGGAGAAAGTTGGGGTTTTTTTTTCCTTTTGCATCTTTATTTCTATCTTGCTAATGAGGGACTAATGAGCCACAGACTTGTTACCTAGGACGAATCTCTCAACAAAGCTCTAGTGAACTTAAAACCAGTATTTACAGACTGGTGACTGTTCACATTCATTATATGTTTTAAATGAGGAGGGATTACAGTAAAAAAAAGAGAGAGAAGAAACAAGTTGTTCCTAAGTTGTTCCTTGCTAAGAGACTTCTGAAACTCTAAATGTCAAAAGTTTCCTGATGTTGAGGTTAGAGCCTTCCACCTTTCCCACCATTTAAGGCTGAGCACAGCTATGTGTCATTTTTGTGTGTTTCTGTTTTGCTGTTACCAAAACATTAGTCTTCACTGACCGTTGCAAAACTTACTTGTTGGTTTCAAAGACTTCAAGAGATTTTTGTTTTGATTTTTCACTTCCTTAGGAAACCAGGCTATAAGCAAAACCCATACAGACCCCCTCTCTGTGTAGGTGTACATCCACATATGCCAGTTTCAATCACCCGCTGCTCACAGGTTTTTTGTGAACACAGTGTCTCTGTCTTTTTTCTGGCTTCCCAATCTTAGCTATCTGAAAGGCTGTGGATGAGCCATTGAAGAATCTCAAGCAGAGCTCACTTACAGTTCCAGGCACAAGGAAATCACTCAGAGTTTATCAGCAGCTCTGATATGAGCCTAGCGACTAGGGCACATGGATGGGACCTGGAAGCCATGACTAAAATGAGTTGCTCAGCTACAGTGATCCTATATGTCCTTGAGCAAGCCATGCATGGATAGCTTTTAAAAACCTGTCTCTCTTACAGGCTGGAGACCTAAATCCATCCTGAGACATCAGACTAGGTAGCCCATGGACTGAGACAGATATCTTTAAGATGTGCCCCTTAGGAGCACTGAGCACTTCTTTCTGAACACTGAATCTTTTTTCAACTGGATCCCATTCAGCACTTGAGCAAGCACTTAATGTCAAGTGAGGGGAACTTAATCTCCAGAGAACAGTCACCCAAAATAGAGCATGAGTGACTGTGCTATAAATCTTTTTGCATCTTCCTCTCCTCATCCCACCTCAGGAGAAGTTTGTGTGTTCAAGACATGGTGGCAAAAGCAGCTTCACAGAGTATTTGCTTAGAGACAGGGAGTGTGAAGACTTTTTGGTTTAGAAACAGCTGTTTTGACATCATTCCTTTTGTGAGGACACATGAAAGGTTTTGGTTTTGTTCCAGACCAAGTTAGGAAACCTTGAGTGATGCCACAGAATTGTTCTTGGGCTGCTCACTTTCTCTTGAATTTTCCAGGGTTATTTCCTCTTGGGATGTCTGGTTAACTTGTTTAAGCTGCTGGTTCCTTTGGCATCTTGGATCTTTCACCTTGACCCTCTTATCCTTGGCTTCTCCTTTTTCCCAGTCTGCATCCCACATGCTTATTTGTTTTATCTGGTCCCTTACAGAAGCCATTGTGTTCATTGGCAGCTGACGTTTGGGACTTGGCACCCACTCCAGGGCTAACAAAAGACCCTAATCCAGGCTTTTGAACAGTTCATCCACATGGCTTTACGTCAGCTGTGCAGGGGTGTAAACCTGCGATTACCAAGCACAGGGTGGCTATCCCACCTGTTCCATCATTTCTCCACCTTATGTGCACTCACTCTGAGGACTGTAAGCAATTACTCTGCTAGGCACTAAATACAATATGCAGCACATGGTAGTGTAAAATTATGGAATTTGGGGGTTTTAATGAGCTCAGGTGCAATACAAAAGAACTTTTTTTTTCCTGTCCATAAAATTATATGGCTTGGAATCAGGGGTTTATGCAGCCCTGGACAAAGCCATTTTATTTAAAGGGTGGGTATAGGGGGGGAATACAACAACAACAACACCCTAGCCCAGCACAATTATATGCAGATTTGTTCATAAATCTGGGCTGGAGCAGATGTGCTGCACATGTTGAAAATCCAGAGCATGTTGATGGAACTTAAAACATAAACATGAACCTGTTTCCAAAGGGTAAAATCTGCTCACAGCAAGGAGCTGACCCCGTGCTTTAAACAAAGATCAAGTCCCTTCTGCCTATTGTGCCTTTGCCATGTGTTTACTTTCCTTCCCTGGTGCCTAGGGTAGCTTAAGGAATAGCCAGAAGAAAAGAAGCAATTTACCTTGGTCAGAAAAGAGCCAGTGGCACTCTGGGCAAAAGGAAACAATGGGTAGGATGTGACCCAACTCGCCCAGCTATCAAGGATCCTGTTAGACTGGGTCAGCAGTATCATGTTGGATCTCTCATCTGTATTTTTAGATGCTTGAAGTCTTCCGCCCTGTAGCTAAATCTTGTAGAAAAACATAACTGCACTTCACAGTGGGTAAGGCTGTAAGAAATAGTCTGCTTTAAACACAAACCTGCGCACTGTAGGTAGTTGGAAGTGAAGTTTCTGTAGCCAGCTGCGTGATTAAATTCCTTTGGAGGGTAGCAGGGCATGCTCTTGAAGACTCTGCACCCTGACCGAGTGCTACCATACTTGTTCTTCTTAATAGTGACAAGCTGAGATGCTGTCAGCCACTCCTATCTGAGGCTGTGAGCTTCCAGATTTCAACATGGTCTGATGCATGTCTGCTACATGCAGTAGCAGGTGATGCATTTTTCTCTTTTCTTGGCTTTTTATTTTGTCAGAGAGGGGTGTGGGCTGCTCAGGAGACACAGAATGCAAAGTGCTTTCTTCCCTTCCCTTGAAAAAAAGATTAGCACTCCATGTAGGGGGCAAAGGTGACCTTCTGGTTAAGATAAGGCTGCTTACATCCCATCTGGTCCCACTGGGTGTTTAGGCAAAGAAAGGAATTCATTCTCTATCACCAGGCATGATGATGCCACGATTTACATGAATACAGAGCTTCCAGCTCTCTTTCTTCTCAGGGAAAGGCATTGGTGGATGTGGTTGTCAGTGTGCACATGCATTTGTTCTCCTAATTCTCCATGGAAGATGTTGTATTAGGACATGATGTTGAAATCTGTGCTCATCCACTTATCCCTACCCTACAGGCTGGGCTGCTGGTGATGTTAAGAACTTTGATCTCTAGGACCTATTCATGCCACCACTTGCACTTGCAGTCAGCTGGAATACCCTGCTTGTGGGACAAGGATGTTTGGAGGTTTCAGAGCTTGATAAACCTGCACCTCTCTGGTAAACTGCTCATGTTTCATTTTTCTTTAAATCAAAGAGCCATGAAGGGGAATGACTGTAAAACACTCAGGTGTTGTAGATGTGGATTATGTCAGAAAAGGTGGCCTGGGTTCAGGAATGAGCAGTTTATGCTGAGAGCAGTCACAAATAAAACCTATCTTTGGTTAGTTGAAGATAAGAGAGGTGTGTATTTGGATCGGTTCCCTAATTACTGCCACCTTTTTTGCTTAGCATCTTTGTTTGCCACTTGTACAGCCAGGGATTGGGCTCCCCACCAGGGATGTTATGAACATAAACCTGCCAAGGGCTCCATGCTTTTTTGAACAGGGTTGAACACATATTGTGATGACTAATTGAAAATGGGCTTTCATTTGAGAAGCACACATACAAGCTCCATTAGCTAATCAGCTTTCCAAAGGGTTTTACAGTTTTGAAGCCCAAAGGCTCCTACTATTGCCACTGCGCAGCCCAGGCACCACACCACCACAAAGATGAAGATAAAAGGGTTGTCAGTGCTGACATGTTCACCTTAAACTGGAAAATTTTAAATGTTCCCAGTGGCCCAACTATTTGTCCTTCCACCCGACTACCGTTCAATCCATTGCCCGCAAATATGGTAAGAGGAAGAAAAGATGCATTATTATTAATAAATGACTGGAGCTATTTGGTATTTATTATTAAAGGCCTCAATACTGGCAGGTTTTAGCGATACATGAAATATAGGCAAGTAATTTATTTATTAGGGAAAATAATGATTTTTCCCCCCCTCCCCTTTCTGGAGCCCTCTCTGACCCAAAACAGCAGGGGGTTTATCAAATACAAATACGATGACTTGTAATTTTAGAGTCTTTCAGAGCACTGTAACTGACAACCTTTTTAACATAAGTACATTGAACAAATAATTTATAGAAGTATTCTGGGAATATTTTAGGGTGTTTTATTGCTACTTCTGAAAGCTATGGCATGTTATTGATTTTGGTGTATTAATATAACCTAAAAGTGAGGGCACATGCTTGCGTCCTAATCCAAATCAGTTTTGATGGTAACTCATATATTTTACTGAAAGGAGCCTTGAACTAACGGCAGAGGTTAACAATTACACATCATAGCCAAAAGTTTAAGATAATGAATTTTTCTCATTACACACTGTCCAGCTCCAGTCACAGGAAGTTCCTCACTGTTCCCTCCTCGATGTCTCATCCGAATTTCTCCAGTAGCTATTTGTCACAATTTTGAAGCCTTATTTTTGTGTTTGTGTCATGCAATTTACACTATATTCATGAAGGCTTCCACTGAGGAAGTGTAATCATCATTACTGTTTTCTGTATGCCATAAAAATAGTGTATTTCTCTTAAAATGGGATTGCTTGCTTGCTTTATATTTTTTCATGTATATGTGTGTGTGTATACGCAGGCAAAGGTATATACAACAGTAGCTGTGATATATACGTGACTGGATGTGGGTGTTTCTCTATTTTGTTCTCGGCTGTTCCTGGAGTACTGCTCCCAGGCACTACAGAGATATTCACTTCCTCCATCTGCTTCTCTCCATCTGTCCAAAGGGTCCAGAGCAGCTTCAGTGCAGTGTGTCAGAAAGATTGGTGCCTCTAGCCCTTGCTTTCCATTGACTTTGGTACCTGGCTGTTTAATGCCTCAGTGAAACTGGACCAATTCATCTGGCTACTGAGAACTGTCCAAGGGTACCAATACCTAACTGTGGTGCGTATGTCTCATTAGAGGACTCTTCAAACTGCACCACCATGTGTGCTCCTTTGGTTTTTTGTCTTCTTGAGTTTTCTCAGCAATCTTCTCAGCTGACAATTAGTTTCACTGCAGTTAACTCAGTTCTGGAGGACTTTTTATCCCACATTTAGTTCTTGGCTTCAAAATGGAATGTTGGACAGTTTGTCTTGGTGTAGCAACAGTATGAACTAGAGTTCTTCTCTAGCTATGCTTTCTTAAGAGCATCCAGACTATTGAATTGCCATTATCTTCCTCCCACTTCAACAAACATTCTTTATGTTATCCTGGTTACTCACTGGTTCCATCAGTGATGGCTTGACCATGGGAACTCCTGCTTCTGCTCAGCTTGTGGAGCGGGCAGAATCTTTTGGAACAGCTCTGCAGTGTTGGGGGTCATTAATGAGGGTCTGGCAGCTTCAACAGCAGAGTGAGGGAGAAAAGCAAGAGGAGCTGGTAGAAAAAATCCCTCCTGATTTGTACCCTGCATCAGACTTCTGGGAACTCCATGGCTGTGGCATTCAGAGACTTGTGCTGCACTTCACCAGCTCTGGTCCCTTGTTGCCTTCCTTTCCTGCTGTCAGCATGGATATAACAGCATCATGATGCTATCACTGCTGCTGCTCAGATTAAGCGAGAAAAGGCATGGAAAGGACTCTTCAGCCTTGACTTAATGTGGTCCTCAAAGCCAGAAAGACTCTTGCTTACTTTTACACCACAATTTCTGTGTAAAAGCCTATGCATGGGGAAGTAGGTGAGGTAGACTGAGAAGTATGCAGTAAAATAGCAGAAAATATGGACCTTTTTGTATTATTTGGGGCAAGGAATTCAATCAAAATAACTCTGGAGGGGAAAAAAAGCATGCAGCTCTTGAGGAGCAGGGAACAGGCCATCTGGCTGAACATGCCGCCTGTTAAAATGTACCTTAATCCCCACTTCCTGCTTTTTTGCCATATGCTTTGCTGTGTGAAATCAGGTACAAAGCAGTGCCCTTAAAAGAGAAGTTTAATTCCTGGTCACCTAAAAGAGTGACTCCTAATTAAATCCAAAAGAGGCATTTTATATTCATCATAGTAGATTTACTCACATCTTTATTTTCCAATAAAATGCCCTTGCTCCTCCTGTCCTTGTGGCATGACTGCTGTCACTTCCCACCCAAGAAGTTTCTGGAGGAAGGATTTTTTCTTCCCCTTTTTTACACAAGTTAAAATTTACTTTACTGTTGCTGGTGGCAACGCTCCAGCACCATTTGTGTCCTGGTGTAGTTAATGTCCTCATTCTCAAAGGAGGAACACTAAGGGCCTTGAGTGTAAATTGAAGCTATACCCTGTACGCCTGCTTCCTTTGCAGTCAACATTTAATGATTTGTAAATAGTAGATTTCTCTCCTGGCAAAGGAGAGAAGATGCTTAAATGCAGTGCTAAGCAATTCCAAATCAGTTTTTGGGCCTGTCACAGGCAGGGTTTTAACTCTGATGGTTTTAGAAGATATTGGGCAGGGCTTAATACTGAGGGCCATTTCTTAAACTGTGATTTTCAAGCTTCATAAACTTTTTAAGCTTTCAAAGCAAATATTCAAGCCCTGGTTAATTCCTGATCTTCCTGCAAGTTGGTCCAGACTTTTAATATGGCTTTGGTGCTGTAACTTGTTTCTCACGTCACAGAGTTAGATCAAGACAGGGGCTCTTTGGAAAGGGTTGTCAAACCCTCTAAAACTTAATGGGAACCAAGGAACTTGCAAATCTGTGAATAAACTTGACTAATCATACGCTGCATCCTGCGTGTAGGATAGTCCAGAGTGGTAGTGGGACAAGCAGGCAGCTTGCCTCAGGTCTCTTGTTTAGCGGGATATAGACAGGCCCTCTACAGTATCATATTTCCTAATGTGCAATAGGCTGAATAAACTACAGCACTCTTTCCTCCAGGTGCACATGATACGGAGAGCTCCTGTTGTTGTTTTGGATTCTTTGTTTTTGGGCTCAGTAGGTTTTATTGGGTTATTTTCCTACCCTGTGAGCACAGGCACCAGGTAGTCAATAACAATCTGTCCATTAAAAAGGAAAAATAAAATCTTCAGTGTTAGCTGCATGCACCAGAAATAAAAAAAATAAAAGGGGAAAGATGAAGAGAAAACCAGAAACCAGATGCCATTGTTTTACATGTCGCAGAGGCCGCTGTTCTATAGACTCAAGTCTTCGAATGAGTGCAAGTAGAATGTTACAGAAGAAAAGTGTTGTATTGTGTTCTTCTTCCATTCTTCGATATAATCAACTCTGAAAATCAGAATACTTATTTAACAGCTACATTATCTTAAATTAACTTTTGGCTTCTAACCTGAGGACATTTTGGCCCAGACAGGACTCTCCTGAGGTTACAAACAAATCAATAGGAAGACCAGGAATAGAAGTTAAATAGTCTTTCTGTGCTCCTTTTAGCTACCAGACCTCCTTCAGCTCAAAATCACATTGCACTTGCACCTGTAGCCAAGTGAACATTGGGATTTTAGTCCCAGAAAGGACAAAATGCAGTTCTTCCTTTTCCATTGCCTGGAAGTGCTTGGTTGGTGCTCAGCACCTCCCTGTGCTATACCCTCCCTTAACGCTGCTACTTCTACAGTCTCCACAAAAAGCAAATAAAATGCCAAACCCTATGTCTCCTACTCCTATGCGTTCAGCTCTGAGCACAGTCACAATTGGTTTGTGTTCTCTGCTCGCTTCTGCCATTGAAGCTTTATTTAGGCTTGATAGTGAGTGAAACAGTCAGGTGTAAGATTTTAGGTCTCTGCTCAGACGAATCGCGCGGTCCATGCCGAGCAGCCCGTGTGTTTACAACAGCCTGTGACAGAACATGTTACTCGTTGCGACTTGAGGCACTGCCATTGAAATATGGCACGTTGCACAGAAATTGCTTTTGCAGCAAGCTGAAAGTCCTTTTGTTAGGGTCTGCTATTGGATTAACCTGCCAAACTGCAATCCAACCCCACACCAGCAGCGAGGATTTATTACTGGCAGTGACTTTAAGTCACATCAGAGCTCATGATGAAATGGTGGGATCTGTGGGCATGTGTGGCTTTGTGCATGTGTGTGTGCAATCACTGTGGGAGAGAGAGACAGAGCTATATGGGATCTGGCAGTGAGTTCCCATGGTGTGGCACTGCATTCTTTGCAGCGTGTCCTGTGCTTGGGGTTAAAATCTCCTCCCATTGTGCTTAGCCTGTAAATTATTTGTGTCACTGGAAGGCACTTGGGGATGAAGGAGGGGTGCAATTAGTATCTCAGTTACACAGATGGAGCCTGTTGAGGTTAGGGAGTAACTGGGTATACTGGTTGGTCTGAAATTCTGCGCTGTTTAGTTCCCCAGCCCTCTGAATATCCACATTGCATTCTCTCTGCTGGTGCTGCTACCCAGAGTGCCAATTTGTTTCAAAGCTGTTAGTGTTTTGGGGGAGATATGAACACCTCTCCAGGGGGAATTGCGCTGAAGAATCACCCGTTCAGCTTGCGCATAATCCGGCAAACTGCCGACAGATGGCACTGATTTTCAGCCACAGTACTGCCGACTGTTACCGGTTTCTTACCCGCAGCTCAAACACCAAAATCTCCGTCCTTCACTGCAAGCAAGGATCAGTTGCAATCTACCTCTTTTAGCACGCAAATAGTTTAGAAAAGAGCAAAATATTTCTCCTTTTCCTCGCAGCCGTTTGACCGATGTCCCGGCCCCGCTTCGCTCCAACCCTATGAAATACGAACAGTCATTTTGTCAAGAACTGTCAGTTTTTCTCAATTACCAGCCCGTGGGTAACCAGATCACCACTGTACTTGCTAATAATGAGCAAGTTTTAATGTCAAAAGAAAAAGCCAACTAATGAGGTAATTAACCAGTTATTATATGATAATGACTATGCACTTGCATGCTTGATGGCTTCAATGTAATTAAAAACTTCGAATGTGTGCCTGTTTGTGACCTGTAGAACAATTAACAGGTTCTGAAGGTTTGGGCTTTTCTTTCTTTCTTTGTTTTTTTACCCATAGAGTTTTTCCATCTTTGAGCCCTCTGATCTGAAAGCAGTAAAATTACATATGAGACTTGGAAATAGATTTGACTCTATGCAAATTCTTTGGAGGATATAGAGGACTGCAGCTTGAACACCAGTGTGACCATTGTGACCTGAGCTTTCCTCGATGGGGCAAAGACTATTTGTTTTGGATTAAATCACAGAGAGTTTAGAGACACTGTGATTTTAATCTTTGATTTAGCGGAAGATTTAGGTTGCTGCCAGAACAGTACCTCAACACTTTAATTTAAATCTGAGCATGAACATTCTTGAAGTAAGTGGAAGTGCTGATGGCTTCAAGTTAAGCATGTGCTTAAATCAGCTGGGAACATCTAAAAAGCTGCCCTTTCTTAAACTTTAAATCCACAAAAGGAATAGTTTATATTTGAGTAAATGTACCGTGTTGTGATTCTGTCCTGAGCGCCTCTAACAGTGTCGGGGGATCAATAAATTCCTCTTTCTTCAGAATACTTTTTTCCTGTATTTAAGACTCTGCTTGTTGCTACAAGAGTCTTTTTCCTCCTCCTTTGGATGCCCCTCTCCTGAATTGGTAATTTATTATTAATCCAAATCAGTGCACACATAAACATTGCTATTTTAATTAGGGAGAAGCAAACAGAAGTCACAGGCTATAAGGCACTGTGAGTATGCTTGCTATTCTCACATTTTAATTATTTATTGGAGTAAATAAAATTAAATATTTTCATAGCGATCCAGAACAGGATTTGAAGTAATTACTCTGTCAAATTCATCAAAAATTCTCTCATCAAAATAAAAACCTTGATGTCATTGAATAATTTATAGTACAAATACACAGAAATTGTAAAGTATTATAAATAGAAAACTGCAGGGTAAGTGAACATGAATTAGTTAAGGGTTATGTTTCTGAAAGAGCCTGTCATAAGCTGTATAAATTTTTAATAAGTGTTTTTGAGGCCCAATTTTCAGTGTACAGTATATACCAACAACTACAGGAAACAACCTCAAAATGGGGATTTAAAAACACAGCTGTTTATGATAGAGGCCAGATTGTGACTCCTCTTCCTGGGCCTTTTTCTCATACAATTTGAACTAATGATGTTTGCCACTGAATGCCGATGGCTTAACATGAATCATCTGCCTAAATAGCAAATACATTAAGTAAACCTAATTCTATTATTATCCATGAGCACCAAATGCTGGGACAATATCTAGCCTATTAAAACCCCAACTGTTCTGTGAAGCATCCGTACGCCAATGACTTAACACCAGCTTGCCTGTGCTCAGTCTTTGATAGGGTTTCTGGTGTGGCTGAGGAGCTCTCCTCCCTGCGCAGGAGCTGGAAGGGGCTATTGATCTTCTCTGATGCCCACAGGGCCTGATTCTGCAAGCTGCCGTTGCCCCACAGTGTAAAAGGAACTGGAAGCACCCAGCACGTTGCAGGTTGATGGTAACTTTTGCGTTCAATCTTGTACAGCCGAAGGTGATTCTCCACGTTACTGGTAACCATGGATGTGTCAGAGGAAAAACCTCTGATCTCAAGTTCCCTGATTTCAGTTGTTCTCCTCTTTCTAATTCTACTGAGCTCTGGATAAAAAATTCCCTCCTAAAAGACTTCCCATAAAACAAATTAGCAACAGATCTGGACCTTCCCACGCTGAAGCCATTGTTTTCAGTGGATCTAAGATGGATACAAATATCAACAGCCTTTTTAAAAAAACTGTCACTGCCAACTCATGGTAGACTTGAAAAATAAAACTTCCTTCTTCCCAGTCAAATGAAACCTGAGATTTATAGTGGGATCTGGATCTAAAGCAGCAAAGGAAACTTGCTGCAGCTCTGCTGATGCCGAGGGAGTTCTGGATGTGGTGGTGTAAGGCTGAGGTAATGCTACTGGAGTCAGTGGATTTGTTCTGACTTAATCCCGTCGTAATGAAGCCTGGAAGTCTTTTTTCACTTCCTTGTTATAGAGGTCATTAGGGAAATTCTACTTTTACTCCTTAAAGCAGTTCTAGGAGTTAAAGAAAACAGATTTGGGGCCATTTGATGTTTATTCTATTTTAAGAGAAATCGTTTAAAGGAGTTTTTTTCCTTGGCTTTCTTGTAGCACATCACCATTTTTATAGACATGTCAGTTCAGATCATATCTGGCTAAAACTTTTGGGTTTTGAGAGCCAGTAAGAAGCATGCACTTTTTTGATCGATATGCATTACAGAAATAGACACAGGTAATGATTTTCAGACAGTTAAGACAAGGAAGCTTTATCAGATGTAGGATAAGCTATCTCATTTCATGCATGCATCTACCTCTGGCAAGGTTCTTTCTATTTCTGGGACCTAAAGGGCCTCAGCAAGGTAGTTTTGCTTGTAAATCTCTGCTACATCAGAAAGGTCAATATACAAGATGCAGAGCAGGCACAGAATGACAGGAAGTGAAAGCAGGATTGGAATGAGTTAAAAATTGCAATCCTTCTCTGCTAGAAAATGAAAAGCCATGTTCGGAACTCCTGGGAACAGTTAGGAAGTACTCAGGAAGCTTTGGAAAGCTTTGGCTTACTCAAACTTAAATGTAGCCTAAATGCACTGTTTCTCTGTACAAGGTGAAAAACACCCAGCTTGAATATAGTACAAGACAAATCTATTGACTGCAGAGTAGACATAAGAATTTATTGCTGTACTGTTTCTCTTCCCATTCATCAGCCAAGGTTTTCCTAACTGGCTGTATGAGCAGTGCCACCAAGCAGTCTGTGGAGGCTTTCAGTGACTCAGGAATTTAGTCCTCAGTTCCTCACTGCCTAACACTTTGTTCCCCAGTCTGGATGAGGTGGGGGGCCCCAAAGATTACATTGCTTTACATCAGATTGACAACAAACAAGCTTTTAATGACTGTTTAACATTTGATCATTTTAAACTTAAATTTTATCTATAATAAAGCTTCCTCTTCTTATAAATCTAGGCTACAAAGTCTGCCTGAAGCACAGAGATGGAGGCTTCCATGTATTAGCTATTCGCTGGGTCCTTTCTTTCTGTCTGTTTAATAATTGATAGGCACAATCGTTCCTCCTCCTTCTTCACTATAGTCAATTGTGTGTCATCCTCAGCTGTCATCTCAGGTCACCTTCCTGAACTGCTTAGGTTTAGAAGTCAAGTCTGGTAAAGACAAGTTAAAACTTTTGATAGTAGAAAGGGAGATTCATTTAATATGTTGGTTGCTAATCATTATCAACCCATTTTAAAATGAGAATGTAGCTCATATAGGGAATCACTTAATTTCCCTAAGCACATTTGGGTCTCACTTGCTTTAAAGACGTGCTCTTAGCTTGATTTTTCTCTTTGGGTTTGGGGTCTTTAACATTTCCTCTTCTGTTGCTTGTGGTTCCATTGTAACATTATTCGTGCAGCTTTTCCTCTTCCATCTATTTCGCTTTCTACTCCACAAGGATATTATAGTTTTTTTGGACGTCAAATGGAACGACAAAGGGAAAAAATCCCCACAATTCTTTTTTCAAACTATGAATAGTTTTCCTTTAAAAAAAAAGTTCTGGTTCATCTGCAGCCAAGTTTATTGGAAATGACAGCTCAAAAGTTCAGTGAGTGAGTGAAGTTCCTAGAGATCAGAAGCCCTCTGCTGTTTCTACTGTTTCCAGGCCTCAATACAAGGGCACCTTTTGGAAGTTTCAAGGTCAGCTGTAGGTCTATTATTATGTTGAATGGAAAGGAAATAATTTTGCACTTGTATCCAACTTCTTGTCATCTTTCTCCTTACCCTACTTGGCTTCTTTGTAGTACTTGAAGGCCTCAGCTCCATCTCTTTTGGCCATTGTAAATGGTTTGATTGGTGTTGGCCATGTTATCCATTCTTTCCTCTTTATAAAGAGCAAATGATCACGTTGCATTGAAGAAACCATTATTGCCGTCAAACAATCTGCCTTAATTTTCACCTTCTCGGAAAGTTTCAACTCCCCATCAACATTTCAGAAGGAAGTCACTGTGTTGGTTTTCAGTGTCTCTGAGGAATCCTACCAGTTCTGATCCACACTTTGGATAAGTCATGGCACAGAGACCACTTTGGGCAAAGGATGCACCGATCTTTTATTTTTTCCTCTTTGCTGCTTCTGTTTTATTTGAAGCATTTGTTCAAGCCCCCTGAAGCGAAGGCAGAGACATGAATCTGTACAAAGTTCCATTAACCACCCATCCTCCTAGCCAGCAACATGGAGCACTTTAGAATCAGGATTGTGTATGTTGTGCCCAGAAGCATTGCTTTGTCTTCCTATGAAGTTCTTGGGCTTGTGTGCTGGAATCAAGCATGTTCAGAAAGCCCACACACATACTTTTTCTCAAACATCTCTCAGCAGCTTTTACTTCTCCTGTGCCCAGGAGAATATTGCTATAGTTGGTACATTAGTCTGGCTCAGCCCTGTCTGTCTGTCTGAAACTTAACACCAATTCAGCAGCGTGCTTCTTGCCCTACCTCCCATTTTATGATTCACAGCAGAGATAAATGGGACACCGGGACAAATCCCTCTGAGTTACTATTTCTGCCAGTGACTGATTTTTAACCAGGGCTCAGGATTAAAAAAGTAAGTGCTATTAGGCCCTAAAGCACCTCCTGTGTTTTCCTTGGCACATAGATTTACTAGCAGTTTCTTAACCACTTGGCTTTGCATATGGTCACTGGGGCTGAATGTAAGACCGCAGAGTACCTTCAGCTCTTAGCTCTAGTGATTTCCTTGGCTTTTGTGGAACTAATGGATAAGGACTGGAGGGAGTCTTCTCTCATCCCCAAAACACAAATGATTCTCTCTTCAGAGCTTACATAGTGCCTTTCATGTATTATACCTAAAGTACCATACACATTTGTCATACTTCAAGTCTGAGAGGTTTAAGTTGCAGGTCGAAGAGAGCAACAAAGACTGAATATATAGAGAGGGAACTGTGTGAGGAACTTGCCTGGCAATAGCAATTGTCTTCAGTAAAATGATGGGAAGTGCCTTCAGGCACCTTCAGTTGTACATGCTCGTGACTATATCTACCATTTTTATGCTGCAAGATGCAGTGGCAGCACCTGGTCTCAGGGACTGCAATGTCATGTGGAGATTACTATTCAGAATGATATGAGAAGGCTCTAAAATTTTCCTAGCAGAAAAGAAATAATAACACAAGCTCAGACTGGTGGGCAAGCTTATTGCCTACTCCTGACCTGCCCAAAGTGGTTTGGCAGGTGTGAGGAAGTCGCATTAGCTCCCAGCTACATATCGAATGGATTTTCAAAGAGCTTTTGATGACTTGTAAAACAGAACATGGTTTGGGGTTTGAGTATTTATCTGAGCAGCTGTCTCCCTCTGTGTGAGCCTAAGCACTGTTTGACATAATCTAAAGCTGTTTTATTGGCCATTCCAAAACAAACAAAACACAAATAGGCTTAACACCTTTGGAAGGCAACTGCTTAGTTGCTGTGTGGAATTCATTTTGAGCTGGGGATCTGTAAAGCTGAGTCAATACACTGATTTCAATCTAAGCCGCAAGCTTTCCTTTTAACCTGCACTTGTTCCTTTTTCTAATAGAGCTTTCTTTCAAAACATGTATCATTGTACCTCTATTATCAACTGCCTTGCATGCATTTGCACGAGAAATACTATCGAGGGAAGAGTTGGAAATAAAACCTGCACTTCTTTCCCCGCTCTTCTTACACTAGAGAGAGATATTCTTGAGCTGCTAACTTGGAAATCTGGAGCCCTTTTCACACCCTTAGCGTCCACTGCCTTTGGTGGAAGGACTAACCATTGGGCAGCTACATCATTTTCCCTCAAGGAATCCAGGAGGGTTGTACTGAGCAATTGCTCCTTTCCAGGTCCTCCGTGTCTCTTGTGCAACTGCTGCTGCAGTACCGTGAGGTGCTTTGCTGATGATACCATGGGCTCTGATGTCTTCAGCTTAGCAATAACCTGCCTTAAGCTCCCCTTGCTTTTAGAACAGTCTGTGAAATGACTAAGACGATTGATTCAAGGATAAAGGTTACCTGGGTGAAGGTCTGCTCAGGTCAGACAGATAATCCTTGCAGGAAGGAGGACATGTCTGCTGAACTGGAAGCAAAGGGTAACAAGGGAAGCTGTATCCTGCCTTTCTTTTTGTTACTTTTCATGATGTTAAATCTTGTGACATGAAGTTTCCCAATTTTCTTTCCTAGGGTCTTCCTAGGTAGCATTTGATATTTGGACTTACAGGCACAGTGTCAAGACATTATTTTCTTAAGAAGTACAGTTACTACTTTTGTTTTGGAGTGGCTGTATGCCTCGAAAGGTTTAAACTTAGCCTAAAAAATGCTACTTTCCAGGCCTAAATATTCATCTAGGAAGTCAGGTTCATATTTGGAAGTTGCTTGTTTGCTTTGCTATTTCAGTTTCCTTGATTTTCCTTGTGCCATGAGAGACTTCAGTCTGAGAGACTGCTTTGAGCCGGCAGCTACACAGGAGGGACATTGTGAGAGTTCCTCAGTGTCTTTGTTCTCCTCTATTTCCCTCCAGTTCCCTCATAAGAGTCATAAGTGCCCTTGATTTCTTTAGCACTCATGGAAAATCAGAGCACTATGCTATCATAATTTCCTCAGAGAAGCAACAAAGTGACTGGGCTCCTTGGATCAAAATTCAGAGAAGAGAATACAGATTTTGGGCTCTTACCTTGAAATACCTTTAACAGCTGAAATACCTGAATAACCTGGGCCAGTTCTGTGTGACTCTCAGCAAAAACTGTCTGTCTGAAAAAAATGGGGTCTGGAAACTGAGTGCTCCATAGAGGAGAAACATCCCAAAACTGTCTGAGAGTCTCCGGCAGTGTCACATTATAGAAACAGGGACCTGTCAGTTTGTCTGTTGGCTGGGTAAGGTCCTTGTGTCCTCCGTCACTGGGTCATCTCAGTACCTTGAGATCTTTTATACTTTTTGTGCTTATGGGGCTGGATTTACACAGCAGAATATATCTGATTAAAATCAAGAGAATATAGCTGATTCCATGGCTAAAATGGTCTCACTCAGACTGCTTGCATTTCTTCTGAAGCCACTTTTGCCGGAATTTTGCAAAGTGCAACCAGAATCCCCCAAACCAGAGCACAAACACATGCACCAGAATAGATATGTGACCCCTTCACCTGGTGGTCCCACATGGCAGCACTTGCAGTTGCCACAGTGCCACTGCGCTGGCTCTTATAAATGATTCTGCCACCCCACACCATGATTAAGTATTGCTGTTATAAACCAGGTACCTCTCATGTTAATAACAACATCTGTTAACTAACAAATTGCTCATTAACCAAGAGTAGAAGTGGATTTCACCAGATCACAGCTCTGCAGGTCTTTTACGAAAGAGCTATCAACAGAATGTTGTGCCTTTTCTATTCTTTAAAGATTCAAAGTGATTTTCTTTTCAGTATTGAGGTTCTTAAAGCAGTGGTTCTCCCATACACTTCAATATTATGTAAAAGCACTGTAAGATGATACTTAAAAAGGAACAGGTACTTTCCTTTACTATTTTACGGAATAAATGTCTTTTCTATATGCCATCTTTGAATGGATTCCTGAACAATGCACCAAAACTTAGCTATAAACACACCACTGTCATATAATAAACCCTATACTTTACAATACCTACAGGGAATGACTTTCTAAAGTCTGTAACATACAGTAGTCTTTTTATATGACTGAATCATATAAAAATAAAAATTGATAAAAAATAGTAATAAATCTGGATTTTATATCATGCACTGAGCAAAGTCTAAATTAAACTACTGTATTAAACCTTCTACGAAGTAGGCCTAATTAATTAAAAACACCAGGGTTAAGCAATTTAGCCATCAATCTCCTAGCTTAAGTGGGGGATGAGGTACATATGGTAGCGTACTGAGGAAGAAAAATGAAAGACCTGTTCTCTCCAGACTCACATTGACATGATCTAGGGGAGGTTAAATATGAGCTGCTATTCCCAGGGAGATTTCTCCTACAGTTCCTCCAGCAAGATGACTTTCCCAAAGCCCTTGGCAAGTTGGAGTATGTCACTTATCTCCTGCTTCCAGAACAGTGAGTGGAACAAAGCAGGCTCACAACACCTTTCTGAAGGAGTCAGGCATAGACTGAAATGGCAGTGGTGCCATGGCAGAGGGATTTCTTTATGAGTTCACACTATACTGGTGTAATGAAACTTGCCAACACTCCCAGGGAGGAGAAGGAGATGCTGATGCTTCCTTTCTCTCCAGAGATGGGTCCTGGCCCTCAAAGCATTGCCTTTACATGCTGGATATACCTAAGGGTGAAACTTAAATTGAGAGGAGCAGGACCTCTGAGGAGGCAATCTCGGCAGCAAGGCAGCCATGTGACTTGATGGATGGTTTCAGTTTCCAAATTGTCAATGTGTTTATAAGAAGGGGCCAGCTCAGGAAACTGCTAGCTGAAAATTTTCCATTCAACCCTCCCTCACCACATTGCCTCCAACTGTCAACTTTTTGGTCAGAACAGAAAGTTTTAGGAAAAAATGCACATTATTTGCTTTTTGTATGTTCTCTGTTTTTCATTTAATGACTGAATGCCCAAGAGATGAAACTTCTAGGAGCTAGTTCATTTCTAAATTCAGATTTGATGTGCCTTTTCACATGGTTCCTTCCAAAACAATGGTGATGGAAGAAGCAAAATATGTTGCTAAACACTGCTGAATGAAAAAAACCCAACATTGATTAGACCTATTTTTTCAGTCTTTTACCATCACAAATAAGATATGATAGTAATTGGAAATAAGGGTGACTATAAAGAAAGTTAATGTAGCTGTACCATTCCCCTGAAGATGCTGCAATAGCCCAGCAGAACTCTTAGCCGAGGACTTTGCATGGAAGTAGAAATAAAATTCAGTAGTATTTGGACTTGGATGTCAAAAAGTGATGCAAAATTACAAGCAAGCCGTATACTGCTTAGTATTAGGCTCAAAACTTCTCACGTGCCACACAGATGGACTTTCTGAATGCTTAAACAGCGGAATGGAAGAGAGTTAAGCATCAGTGTGTACCTAATCAATCCCTGGTACCATTTTATTAATGTAATATTTCTTCATCCACTTGTATCTCTCATGAAACCCTAAATTATTGTGATGATTAATATTGCATGCACATGCAGGTCATCTCCCCTTTCACCTCCCTGCTACTTTTTTTAGCCCCAGACCTGCCAGCCTGAGGGTGAGATTTCACCCAAAAAAGTGGACTGACTTCTGCCATATTCTGGCTTATGGGATGAATTGATTCAAATGGCTGATCCAGCAGAAAATTATTGCTTTATTTTGCAAGTCAACCAGATGCCTGAGCTGCCCAGTGACCATATGCTGAATACATCCATCAAGGAAGGGAGAAGCAGAGGCATGTGGCTGTAGATAGAGACTGAGGTGGGATCTTCCTTTTGGTAGGGCTTTCTGTTTGACCAACTTGGCTGTAATGCGAAGATGAACCCTTAGAAGTAGCAAAGATCCCCCTCATCAAGGCCAGGAGTTAAGCCTGTTTGAAGGCTCTTGAGGCGGCAATTGTATTTGTGGTTGGAGATGCACTGGAGAATTCAAGTGGCATTGGGAACACTCAACATCATGTGCAGCCCACTTGAGCTGAGCTAGTGAATATAGGCAGCTGCTGGGAATTGTGTGGTGGCTCTTAGTAGAGAAAGGCCGAAACCTTGAAAATCTTCCTCATTATTTCTTATTCATCCTGTATCCAAGCAAACCCCTCATTCTGTAGAGGAGAGTGAAACTAAAGCAGAGTCTTGAGACTTGGCCTCCTACAAGAAGTAAGTTTACAGGCATTTGTTTCTTGGAGATCTTTTAAAAGAAATTGTTCTGTGATATGTGCTTTTGCAGACACGTCCTTTTACCTTAGGATTGTTATGGATCTAGCATCCTAAAATCAATACTTCGTAAAGGGGATTCTAGGTACATCAGCTAGGTCCCTAGGATAAGGTGGGATAAAATTCTCATCTCAATAAAAAGAAATAAGGCCTTCTTGAGCTTCATTCAATCCCCCTAAAATCTCAGTTTTTTCCCTGCTGTGCATCTCTTTTCTTTGCCTGCAAAGAAAACCAAGAGTGACTGTTCCCAGCTTTGGGGAACAGTGCGCACAATGAAAGCTGGCAGATCTATGTGATACGACTTTAAGTTGCCATTTTTGCAAATATCATAAACTTTTGAAGTGAATTCAACGCACACAAAGCGCATTAATCTGGAAATAGTGCATGTAAGTCTCCTTTTAGTGTTGCATAACTTCACTGCTCACAGATCCTGGTGAATAAAAAATAGAAGTGTTACCAGTGCGGCACTGGTCTTTTGCATTTATAAACAATGAAGCCAGAACAGAGAGATCAACAGAACAGGCTAAAAATGTATCTTAATGTGCCTGCAGGGACCTTTACAAAAAGTCACTAAGATAAGGGAGTTTGGACATGACACAGTGAGCCATGAAGGAGCTACTTTAAAAAGAAACCATACATTTGAATATTCAGACCAAGAACTGAGCAGTAAGTCAAAAAGAAACTACTACAGTCTAATCTTCTGCAGCTTAGAGCTAATTAAACCTATGGCTCAGAATGGCCTCAGCCTCATGCAATGTGGCAATGGTTATGATAATTATGTTTTCATTCTATGCTGGGCTGTGAGTTATATGTATATTGCCTATAAATGCTAATGGGAGCTATGTATGTAAATCCCCTCCTCAATGAGGTGAGATTATGCCCTGATGTATCTTAAGTAGCATGCAATTGGGGTGGCAACTACTTCAGACTGGGAAATGGAGGGCTTTGTGAACCTTCAAAGGGAAGTGATAACGGGGTGGACAGGCTGTTTACTGGGGAAGGTGGGAAAGGGCCATCTGAAAACCTGGATTTACCAGTGATCACACTGATTTTCTTAGCATGTATTTCCCATCATATGTAACCAGTGGTAATGAAACAAAATCAACATCAATTTCCTATATGTAGTGAGAACTTTATCAGCATAGGTACATACTGTACACATTTCTAAGCTATCTGATGTATGTCAAGACTGCAGAAGGTTAGACCCGTTGTGTATGACCTATTGATGCTAGTCATGTCACCTGGACTGCAAAAAGTTACTACTGCATGACCATTTCTCTCAGCAATTTATTTACTACCTGAAGACTAATTAAAGTGATCTGATAGTGCCTAACTAGCCAGCTGTGCCCATAGTAACGTAAATAATACATACAAATGAGATAATGATGTGCAAAGGGACATTCCTTCCTCTGTCTTGTAGTCTGCTGACTGTAGGACAGGTCAAGCATCATGTTATTTCTGTTATGCTCTGACTTGTACCTTGATGTGCAGTTTCTCTAGACCCTCCCTGTGTCATTCATGCATTTTAGCTAGAGGCTTTGGCCATGGCTCAGTTGCAGTCACTGCCCGGGGCCTGGAAGCAGTCAATCTTCTGAGAAACATGCAGAAAACTCAATCTTCCACTTTCCCAGTGTATCGCCAGCTTTTCCCGGCGTGCGCGCTCCCACGCTTCTCCAAACAGACACAGACCTGACCCGCAGCGGGGCAGGCCCAAACCCTCATGAGCCTGTGCAGCTCACTGCTTTTCAGCCGAAGCTTGTCCCAAAGTGACTAACAAAGTGCAGTTCCCCAGGGAGGCAGAGGAGAAATTCCCTTTGTTGGAGGAAGTCCCCACATCAAGGACCTAAATCAGAGTCACGTCAATTTGTCACACCACTCTCTGCAGCATTTGAGGGTTCATAAAGTTTCCAAGCTCTTTCCTGGTATCTGGCCTCAAACAGCAGAGCCAGAGTAGGGATGGGAAGGTTCAGGTCACAGTCTTTGTGATCACCACTGAGCTGATGGCAGAGGTCTTGATTTCATCTCCTAGTATCTGCTTTCCATTAGGATGAATCCACTGACCTCAGCAAAGCAATTTTTGATTTGCTATAGTACAAGTTTGAGGGGTGCTGGGCTCAGAGCCTATTTAACAATAAATAACAACAAACCACATAGGGGAGATTTAATGACCTGGATAAGGACTTCACTGGGATGTTCTGGGACCCTCACCTCAATGAATTCTGGACTGAAGCAAGACAGGAGGGAGAGGATAGATTTTCTTTTGGAAAGTGTTCCTTCATACAAAGAATAAAGTGTCAGCTGAATGGTACAGTTGAACTCCAAGGAGAGTGGTCCTGAGCAGCACTTGAATAGTAACGTGTCCCATTCTGCCCCTTTCCTTGTATTACTCTGTTCTTATTCTAGGTATTTATTTACTGATTATGAGAAAAAACACACGACCTCACAGGACCCCCAGCAGGTGCTCAGAGCCTCCATGGGCTCCTTGAACAACCATGGTATTCTCTCCATGCCTTATTATGGTCCTTTCTTGAATGTGGGAATGTAGAGTTCAGACCTGCTGGAGTATTTGGGGGGTTGCAAGATATAAATAAGCCAGCTGGGGCTTCAACCCACCAGCTCAGCAACATTATATCGTGCTGGTCTTTGTTTTCACTGTATCACCTATTTTTTGGACCAGCGGTATAACCAAGTTGTAAACTGCACACCTTACAAATCAGTCTATCCTGACATTGCTGGAGCGTTCATTACAAGCTGTAAAAAAACACTAGCAAGGAAGGTTTCAGTTCTGCAGCCCAATTTTCCATTGCAATAACCCAATTAACTGGTGTGTGTTTGCTTTACAAAGCTCTAAGCTACAATAAACCATGCCGATACACAGGCTGCAGAAAGCTTCGTAATTAGGACAAGGTGTACAAATTAAACCACTCTTTTTAAACTTCAAACCAGCTAACTTCTGACATACTGTACTGCTGGGGCTTCTGGGACTAAACCCAATTAACATCTTAGTATTTTATAAGC
The DNA here is from genome assembly GCA_009867235.2 of Psittacus erithacus. Lineage (NCBI taxonomy): Eukaryota > Metazoa > Chordata > Aves > Psittaciformes > Psittacidae > Psittacus > Psittacus erithacus. The sequence continues at coordinate 138,253 of WYDI02141174.1, read as the reverse complement.
ATCGTTTTAATTGCATTTGTATGCAATCTTCTCTCCAAGAGCCTTTCAAGGTGCTAGCCCTCGTTCAGATTTTATTACTTTAGTGATTTAAATCTCCTCTATCTGTGCTTCCCGTTAATAATGACTAGTGCTACTTCAAATGCCGGCCCAGCATAAAACTGAGCTCTCCAAAGAATTATACTTTCAAACAGTTACATTTAACTTTATTATTACATTTTTAATTTTTTTCTCCCTCTGTTTGAACATTATGCCTTGAACCGTTTTATCAAGCTGTCAGCGCAGTAAGTGCTGGAAGAGTGAATGTTTTACTCCTCAGTGCTTTGCTATGGCACAGCCTTTTGGCCTACACATGACTCAGTTTGTGCTGCACGACATTGTCTTAGAAAAATGAGCGTTTCTAGGAGCAGTTAAATACTTTCTTGTCCATGGACTTTCAGGATGTGGAGAGGAAGGGAGGGGGGCTGCTTCTGTCTTTCTTAGGACAAGACTTACCCTCCTTCCTTGCCCATCAGAAGAGAGCTCTGTGAAGCTTTACTCATGAGTAGTTTTACTAACTGTAATGGGACTGCTCAAGTTTGGATGAACTGGGCCTTGATGGGAGCAGTGGAACATTCCATGGAAAATCTGATGCACTCTGAGGAATTTCAATTCCCATCACTATAATTTCTCTCTGTATAAAATTCTCTCAAGTGCTCTGTTTTTCTTTATGCATCTGATTCTTTGGAAAATGACCTGCATTTCAAAGACCAGGTAGGATTTGAAGAGAGCTGTAGAGGCATTAAATAGTATAATGGAATGCCCTCAACCCAATTAATAAAATAATATGCAAAATGTGTTCTGAGATCCTTTTTTTCCAGCACATTTTTATCCTGTTCCACATTCTTCCAAGGAAGAAAAAAAGAAACAAGAATGTGTTGGATCTTATTGAAATGATGAAATGAATAACATGTTTATTTTAAAACTCTGGCAGCCAAGCTCAAAATATTTTCCTCTTTGCAAAATGCAACTTAGGGTGGATATAGGCTAATGTTACTCTCATTTAGGATTTCTGTTATGTGGATACTAATATTGGGTCTTAAAAATGCAGAAGGTTCCTCCTGAAATATTTTGAACCTTTTCACTTGATTGAGTGTCTTGTCAAACAAAACTGGCAGCAGATCTCTTGGAACTGCCTGAATCTATGCAGATACGATTTCTATCATGCCCTTATTATGTGTAGTCCATAATAAGGATGAGCATGTATAAATCATTTCTGGCTGGCACTTAGGATGCAATACTCAAAGGAGAAAGACATTTCTGTCTTCAAATGTCTAGCAATTTCTGATATTATACAGTAAGTCTCCCCAGAACCATACAATCCTCAATTCCACGCAGCCCTCTTATGAAAGAATGAGACTTTCATATCTTCCTTGCAAGAGCCACCAGTGAGATAAGAATTGTGCAGTTCAGATGTGTGCTGTGCTTCAGCCAGGGTGGCTATATTAAACTTTCATTTGCAAAGCCTTCGCTAACAAAATTGCACAGAGATGAAGGTTTTTGCCTCTATCGTTCCTATATACAACTATCTATGAGAAAGCATTACTTTATATATAGTAGATTATACAGTTATATATTATAGAAGCACATTTCCCATGGAATGTTCTTCTATGTGTACACCCATAATGTGCACTAAAATAAACACACATATTGTATGAATGTGTTTGTGCTTTCTCGGCAGCGATAATCTAGCTAAGCTTTGGTATTGTAAAATGTAATAGCATATGAAGTGATAGATGATCCGAAAAGCTCTAACAAATCATGCCTTCCACAGATCCAGAAATGCAGAGAGCTGGTCAAAACTAAAGAAGCCATTTTAAGCAAACAGTATAAAAAGATTTCATCTTCTTTCCAGTCCTGGATTTATGCAGTTATTTTACACTCCAACATATTCTGCAATATATTCCAAAAGAGCCCCAGTCCTTTTCCAGAATCTTTTTTCAAGTTTCTCTTTCCTTTTTTTTATAGGATTTTCCAAGAGGAAAATATAGGATTTGGAAAACAAATTTTAAAAGAATGTGAAACATCATTCTGATCGAATCTGTAATAACAGTATCAGCAGCAACAGACAGAGGGAATGCCAAGGAAAATGGATTATGTTAATTAAGAAATTTTAATGACAAATTTTGTTCAGGGAGAAAAGGTGATTTTTATTTATTATTAAGAACATTTTGTATCAAATATTTCAACCACTCCATAAAAACATAAGGACTAGATATATTTTGTGAAACAGTTTGTCACTGTAAAATGAATGATATCTGTAGTATTATAGTTGTAAATAATGACATGTTTATTTGGCAGGCTTTATACATTTTATATCTGATTCATTTATGCACAGACACATGTGTTATAGTGTATATAGATTGATGTATTACTTAACAAATTCTGATAGTTTTCTAATCTGAAAACAACTAGAATTTCTCAATGAAGAGGTTGGTGGTTGGGAATCTGAAAAGCAGGGAGACCTCGGTGTGAAGGAGCTGTTGGATCCGACATCCCTGGATTTTAGGTCGAGCGCGCTGTTCCTATGGAGGTTGCTGCAAAGGGGACTAAATGTCTTTTGGGAGCTGAGCTCTAGGGAGTAAGGGACAGAGAGCAGGAGAATATTTTATGCAAAAGAACCGTCTGTAGAGAATGGAATAGAAAATTGGACTTCTTTAATGAGTGTACAAGCTTTTTGTAGAATACGGGGAGCTATGGGGAAGGATATGATTCTGTTTTCTTTCTTTCTCTACAGTGGGAAATAAGAGGTGTCACAGTGACTTATCATGTGCAGTGACCACTAACGCTCCTGCTTAGTGTACAATTGCCTGCCACATTACACACAATCGCATGTGTCATTATTATATTAACTGCGTTTATATACTGTTCACCTGACTTCACCTAGCACTGCTTGCATAATTACAGTAAAAGAATCACATTCAGTGAAGGGATGTTGCTTATAATTCTGTTTTCTGCCTGCTTAAAATCATGGCATCACAGCAAAATAAATATATTATAAAAACTAACACTAAACTAACAAAAACCTGTCAGTAAGCGGGTCCAACACTCCTTCATGCCAGTCCAGTGAATGCTGGATTAGACCCTGACCTGCTTTGCCTTCCTTGCGAGTTCAGCAGATAGAGTACTTCTTGAGCAAACCAGCACAAATAAAGCTGCAAGGTTCCCACAGCAAAGGCTGTCTTTATTGGTGTATTGCAGGGCTTTGAGTTCAGTTTTGATAGCAATGTGATAAATAAATACAACCAAATTAACATGCAGTAACTGACAGAACAATTAGCAAAGCTGCAGTCGCAGAGTCTTTATTCCGGGTGGCAATGGAGAGAACCCAAAGACCCTTTTAGATCTCAGATTTAATTTGCAAGTAAGGTGGCAATCCTTTGTGTGCAAGCTAAGACAATTTTCTGTGAAGTCACTAAGATACAGTAACTGTGGAACCCCGTAATACCATTCCTAGAGCTTTTCAGAACAAAACTGCACTTTCATTGTAATAAGAAATGCTGATAAGGGCATTCTGGGATTTGAGCTACAGTTCAGGCTTTATGGGACAAAACCGAATTTGGTGATGCAATATTTGCTGGGAATCAATATTCTGCTCCTGGTGTGCACGCTGTGAGTGTGTGCTGATGGCAGCTCCCTGACCTGCCCACCACTCCCCTGTGCTGCAGTGTGTGATCCACAAAGCACCACAGCAAGCCAGGAGAGCCGGAGCATCCTCAGCTGCCCTCAAACAAACACGCACTGTACAAAGTGCAAAGGAATCTCTTCCTACTGAGCATATGGCTTTATCATGCTCTTAAACACTAGGAACACAGCAGTATCCCAAAAAGTATTCCAGAATATGCTGGGAAGAAGAAATGCAGAGCAATTGATGTTTTCACTCCAGTTTCCCCCAGAATTAAATGTTGATAGTAATTTCCATGTACCACAAAGGAATCTGTCATGGCATGTCCATTTCTAGGGCAATGGTGCTTTGACCACAAGCCCAGCTAAGCTGGAGGTGAACTTCATTTCCCCTGTGAGCAAGTACTATGTGAGCATACTCAGATTCCAACATCTTCTTCAGTTATACTCTGCTTGGCAAATGTCATATGCAGCTCTTACCAGTGGTGTTACTACAGTGTTTCAGCTTGAGACAAAAGCTGAGGAGAGAGGCAGGCAAAACGTTAGACAGGAATCAGATTTGCAGAGGAGGTAAAATGCCTGACTACAGTGACCTGGAAGGTGCCTGGGAGAAGCAGCAATGGCCAGCACCACTGGTCTGTTGTATTGCCTGGTAAGAATCCCTTATCTGCATTTATCCCGACTCTCCACTGCCCAGTCATCTGGCTCCTGTTGTGGAGCTCTGCCTTAACAGCAAAGCAGTGCCTCAGCCAAGAGCCCTGGCTCCCGAGGTGTTGACTGGTTTGTGTTTCCAAGTGTTACTTTAAGAAACCCAGAGAAGTAGAAGTGTGAAAGTTTTATGTTACGTGGGAGAAGAGGTCAGCAGGCATCTCAGGAAAGAAACAGTGAGCGTGTTTTATTTCCGAAGCTGATGGAGAGAACTTCAGAGGCACTCTTTCAGCAGAGGACTTTTTGCTGGGGCTCTTCAAGAAGGGAAGGGGGGGGAGGCAAACACGAGTTTTCAGTCTGCTACTAAAGCTTTAGTTTCCAGGGTTCAGGATAAACTTTGGAAAGGTCTTTTCGTCCAGTGCTGTTGACTGAAGCACACAAAGCTTAGCATGAGCTTCAGCTGTCTTCAGTGAGATGTAGGAAATGGGGTGCCTCTCTTGTGTGACCAGCAATGGTGAAACGTCCTCTTCAGGCTTGAAGTGTACTGGTTGGGTTACCTGGTTTACAGTGGAGACAGGCAGAACAGATACTCACTTCCAAGGTGGGCAACCTACCACTTCCACCTCGGTATTGTGGCAACACCCTTGGAAATGGGCGCTGGCCACGTCATCTTTGCCCCAGACTCCTTCATTTAGGGTGAGAAATGATGCAAGAAGCATGTTAGATTCAGTTGTCTTTGGTGGCTAATATCCAGCTTGGAGACAGCAGCCCTGATAAATGCTCCCTGGAGCAGGGAAGGTCAGGGCAGTTAACTTGCTCTGCTTCTATGTTAAGACCTTACAGTCATGAAGGAAGAAAGGCAGTGGGCAAGCATCTGCCAAAGACACTTCCACAGCCCTCTCACTGGACTGCTTAGGTACTACCTCCCATCTTGGCAGGAGTGGCAAAAAAATGAGCCATAGTATGAAGGGGATGGCACTACCTGCACAAACGTTTCCTGGTTGTTTGGTTTTTTGTTTCAAATGTAGTTTTAATTTCTGAGGCAAGTCATTGTGAAACAACAGTTGAGTATTTGGAATACCTAATGGAGCTTCTGTGGCTCTTCTCCAAGCTTAGCAGGCTCTGCAGCCTTGGAAGGCCTGAACTTTCTTTCCATTAAGTTTTCCCATATTATCCTTTTCAATATTTCCCTGCCAAAGGATTGCACAACATTCAGCTGAATTCTCAGTGGTCCCAGTCTAGCACCCACCAACTCAGCAAACAACCACCTCGCCGTCCTCAGTGGGGGACAGTTTGGCTCTTGTCTGAAATCCTTTGCAAGTCTCCTCAATTGCCTTATTCTCATAGAGGGCACAGCTCGTCTGCTGGACGATAGCAATCGAGCAAAATGTTGTGCAAAGGCAAAGGGTTTTTTTTTCCCTTCTGACAAATGCCTACTCTGACATTTCCTGCGCGTCCCTCCTCTGCACGCACGCTGGGCGTTTGTCACAACCAGCTTCTGAGCCCCACAGCTCTGATCCATCTGGTGACCCTTGTGGGCCTATAACCACCCAGGACAGCCACCACCACAAACACACACAAACCTGTCCCTGCAATGAGGTATCTCCAGCTGGTGCTGGAGCTGGAAGATAGGCTCGTTGCCATTCCCCCGTGGCGCGGGGGACGCGGTGGCAGAGCTGCGGAGTGATGCACCTTAACCGAGGGTTCAGCCTTCCGGAGCGCCCCAGCCCCGGGGGTTCTGCTGGCCGTGAGTGCAGGCAGGAAGGTCAAAAAGCGGCCTCTTAAGAGCGAGGTTGGTTTCGGAGCTGGAGGCGGCCGTGCCCGGCTAGATGGCGCTGGCAGCCCGGGAACGGCCCGAGCAACCCCGGCCCCGCGCTCCCCGCATCCCCCCGCACCCTCGGTGTGCCCCTGAATTATGTATAGGTTTTAATAGATTGTGTCACACATCTGAAGTTATAGGGATTTGATATAAACCCACCGTGCAGTAATTATGAGTGTAAAATACATTTGGGGGAAAACATTTTGCAGACTTGCCAAGACTAACAGCTTACAAATAAAGACCCGTTCCCGATCCGGCCTCGAGCTGCGCCCTGGAGAATTTGCACATGCATTTGAAATGAAACAATCCCCATATCTCTGTGTTTACTGGGGGGAAAAAAACCCCAAAACCTCAAACCCTTCCTTCCACAGGTCCTTCTATAAAGACAATCCTGGCATTGGGCAGTTTGCAGTCAGACAGAGGCTGCTGGTCTCTAATGTGAAATAATGCAAGGTTTTTAAGCAAAAAGTTGGCTGCTAGAATTAATTGGTGTCTTATTTTCCCTGCTGGAGCTGCTGCTTGCAAGCAAGGGCCACATAAGCAGTCCCACTGTCAGCATTGCAAATTAGGGCTGTGAAAGGCGGCTCCCACTGAATTAGACCGGCAAAGAGGAGAGGAGGCAGGAAAGTGAGACAGGCGAGGGTCAGAAGGAAGAGAGGGAGAGGACAGAGACAGGATACCTAGAAGGATTTAAAATGAAAAGAAACTGAATGGGAGGGGACGAAAGAAAAATATGGAAGTGGAGCAGAGGAGAAGTGAGGAGAAGAGAATGGAGGGGATTAGGGAAGGAAAGAGTGAGATAAATGAGCCAAGGAGGCTAGGCAAGGGGAGACTGGAGAAACACTGAGAAGGGATGAGAGGTGTCTGTGAGCAGAGTGGGAAATGCAGCTTGAAGGAGGTGGGTAAAGCTGCAGCAGGAGCTGGGTGAGGGAAGACACAGGTGGCAGAGAAACACATGAAATCCCACCTAACAAGTGTGTGGTTTTTAGCCCTTGTAACTTCCAGGAGGACAAACACTCAGGGGCTTCTCAACAGGCTGCTGGGTGCTGCTGAGCCCTGGGTGCTGCTGAGGACAGGGCTGGCCTCTTCCAGAGAAGTCTGTCTGGCTAGAAAATGTGGTTAGGCATCGCATTTAAGGCTCAGGATTCCCAGCAGGGAGGATGTGTGTCTCCATCAAAGGACAATGTTTATTATAATATTTGGGGCTTCACAGAGATGCTCAGGGATGCTCCATCCAGAGTGTTCACAATTTTGATAGCAATGTGAGCAATTATTTTTCCCCACTTTATAGTCTGTAAAGAATAACCATGTCCAATGCAGAGGATGGATGCTGTACTGGGATGCTCATACCATGATCTGTCGACTCCAGGGGTATTCATAGGAACTTTCAAAGGGATTTGCAAAAAGAAATAAATTAAAACAAGTTTACAGACTTTCATCTCACATGCAGCTATATTTTTAGGGATGTGCAATGGGCACAAAGGATGAAAACCACAGGTAGAGGATATCTCAAGTGAGACAGAAATGGAGTTTGTGGACGGGACCGCTCTCTGTGCTCAGGTGCTCTGGCAGATCTCTCATTCCCTCACATGTACCATTTTTGCCTTGTGTATAGCAGCATCCCATCTATCAGTTTTCTCTTCTCAGGCTTCCTTCTCCAAGCTTGCCAGTATGGTGTCATAGTTACTCAGAGCTCGGGATCTGTTTTAGGGATGCTCATCCAGCGAACAGAAATAGCATGAGGACATGGAGCAATCTGAAACCTGCCTGTGCCTTATTTTTGAGGTCCAAGCAGGACTTCAGTGGCACCCATGCATGCATTCCCATGAGACGTCTCTTTTTCCTAGTGCCACATATACTGCTGCTGGGTTGTGGCCATCTTAAGTAGAAATGTGATCATGGGCATCAACACACTTCTTACCTAATGAACTTATCTTTAAATAGAAAATGACCTATTTGTTGCAATGTTGTTCAATGGCGTCTTAATGGCATATAGTATCTTGGTTCTCAATAAACTGCCGTGTTTCCCAGTGGAAAATGAAGGATTTCTACAAGGATGCTAAATCCTTCCTGCCATGGTTCCATTTCTTCCCACAGTCTTTGCCGGTGGAAAAGGAGGGGAGGAAAAAAGAAAGGAAAAGAAGAAAGGAAAAGAAGGAAAGGGGAGAGTGATGGACTAAGCATAGAGCAGGAGCTGAGATTGTTTTTTCTGGCTGACACACTTAGTGTTGCTGGTGCATTTGCAGCTTCCTTGAAAGACCAGTGGGGGAAAAAAAAGAGATTAAGGTCATCAAGATAATACAGAGAATATTCAGACTGGAAGCAGAGGGGAAATACAGAAGGTCTGTTTTTCCAATAGTAAGTAATCAGAGTACAGGAGGATGTAATTTGCAGATTAGGAAAATGAACAAAGACTATAAAATTAACTTTATGACAGAAAGGAGAACAGTTCATTTGAAGGGGGGAATAAACTAACCTCCATAAAGCTTTATGGCTGATACAATCAGTATGTTGATTTAAACTAAATAGGAAGTATCAGCAAATAGTCAACCATGGGGCAGTCCTCAAACCCTAGTTGTGTTGTAATCTGGATTGTATGTGACACACAACCCAAGCCTGGGATTCTGGGGCGGTGAAACCTCCACAGATTCCCAGTCCTGTTTGCTGGTGTGCTTAGGGGTGGGGAGCAGGAAGGGAGTGCTAATGTGTGCCAAACAAGGCACTGATGGCTGTCAATCATCCATCCTCTCTTCCTCTGGTGACTTTTTTACCAAGCAAACAAAGCCCAACCCTGTAAGTGTGCTTCCTTCACAATGAAATCAAATTGTCTCTAGCACTGATGCCAGCCTGGGAGCAGCCCAGTGGGTGGATTGGAAGCCAAGGCTTTTAATTAGCAAGGGGACTGCAAGTTAGTTACAGAGCAGGTTGCTATAACAGGGACCCCCCTATCTTAGAGTCATAGAAATTGTGCTCAGCTCTGTGCAGAAGAAGCCATAGACATCTCCAAGGAAAATGTTTCATTTTCCTCACAAGAGGAGCTGTCCTCTTCTCTTAAACCAGCAGACACTAAACTCCTGGTCTGGCCCGAATGAATGGCATTGTCAAACTGGAGCAGAAAGAGATTTTTCTGTCATGATCTCCTGTTTAATCTTAATTTTTATTCCCTTTGCTGTCATTCTTGTTTCTTCTTCAGCTATTTTTAAAGGTGGAAAGAGGAGAAGGGAGGAGTAACTCACACTTGGTGGATTCTGTTGTTCATGTTATTCACACCTGTAAATAACCTTTTCAGTAGCCTGTGAGCCTATGACAAGTTTTATAGGACTCAAATGCAAGCCCTCTGAGGAGCTGTAACTCCAGAGCCATGTTCTCTAAAGGAGAATTCTCTTATGTCTCTTTGCTATTCCATTTTCTAGCAGGGCGGAAAACATATGAGGCAAATAAAAAATAAATCCAAAAAAAGGCAAATGAGGGGCTGATTGTCCTCTCCTGAAACTAGAGGTAAATAATTAGGAGTAGCTCCAAAGGTTTTAGTGGAGTTGCCTGGATGTAAAGCTGCTGTAAATCTCCCAGGCTGCTTAAAAAGGAGGAAAAGCAAGTTTGCTTAAGAATGGAATCCTCCTGATTTGTGTGACACAGATCCTGCCACAAGATGCTTGGATTTAAACAGGTTTTTCTTTTCATTTTAAATAAAGCATCTGATCATGAGTGTCTGTTATTGCCATTCCTGGGGTCTATCTGCTGTCTTCAGAAATAGAGAGAAAAACTGTAGGCTTGGGAAAGGTCAGGTGGTGTCAATAAAACACAAATAGACTCAAGTCAGTGCTCAGACAATACCAGACAAAGGTATAAAGATCCTGAAGAACTAAATAGTTCTTTTGGTACGAATGGGAAAGTTTCATTGCTAGCAACAGTTTTTCGATTTGCTTTGCATTTTATCATCCCTGGAATTTTACCTCAGGCGTTAAAAGCACAAAGTGTTAGAAGCTTTTTGGGAATTTCTATTTCCTTAAGATTTTGGGTTTGGTCTTTGCAAAGACCAAAATCTTTGTGAGTTGGATCGATTGGAAAAATTTTTCCTAGCAAATTTTAAATTTACTTATTAGAAAAGAAAATTTCCAATCAGCGTTCATCAGGCTCTGAGAAACCCAATTCTGTTACCAGCGCAAAAAAGTCCAGAAAACAATGTGCCTTTGAAAACACGCAACCTGCTTGCTTTGTGCAGAACTTTCAGCATTAAGTGGGACTATATTTAGAATAAAGAATGTGATTTTGTCCCATTGAAGTCTCTGTAAAAAATTCAGAGCCACTTTTATGATAGAGATTTTGAAGCTTTGCTGGTTGTGTTTCATTAAACAACTGTGCTTGTCACATAGATGTACATCTTACTCCTTTAATGGGTCGCCCTGCCCCTTGTGATTAGCAGGCAGAAGTGGTTTGATATATTTGTCAAAAGGACTATCCTTTGTGAGTCAAAATAAAATGAATTCTCTGATATGCAAGAAGTTAAATACTTTTAGACTGGCTTGGCTTGGGATCTGACAGCTTTTACTAATACTTAGGTTTGGGTGGATTTGGTAGTCAGAGACCTTAAAGGCAAGGGCAAGATTTCACACCAGGTTTATGCTCTTGAACACTTTTAAAAGTGTGTGTGTGTATACACACATACATCATTGCATTTATAGTACCATGCTCTAACTATCTGCAATACTCCAGCTGCAACTCATCTGAATGCCACACGGTCTTCAGTGCTTTTCACCTTCATAGCTCCACTGGGAGTTAAGGAAGTGCTAGTTTTCCTGTTTTATGGATGGGGAACTCAGAGGTTCATGGGCAAGTGGGAAGATTGTGACAGTGTGAGGCACTAAGTACAACTTTCTCTTGACAAAAACTGTGGATGTTTGAGTTTAGTGATCCCAGCCGTTGGGCTTCCTCAGTTTGAGGCAGGAAGGCTCATTTAAGAGAAGTCGTCCCAGGAAAGCTCGAAGTTTCTTTGCAAGGGGCAAACCCCTCAAAATGAACAGCAGTGTCAGGTTCCCCAAAAGCCAGCACTCCCTTACTATGAATGATCCTTCCAAGAGATGCAGGGAGCTGCTTGGTTTAGCCTCTGCTCATACTGTGTTTAGAGCTTTGATTTGATTGAGTTAGACACTGGACTTGTATGAGAAGTTTTCCCACTGAAGAGGGTGGGTTTGCACCAGTCCTCCCTGCTAACACTGCTGTTGTCCTCCTCAGCCACATGATCTTGCATGTGGATGTTACACATATGATGGAGCAGTGCTGTCGGAACTGACTAAGCACAACAGATTGCCTCCAGTCAATCTTCATTCTCTGTAACTGGAGTGGCATTTCAGCCCTTTGTGGCTGGTGGAGGTGACACTAAATGCATTGTCCTTTTGAGGACCAAGGTGGTACCCTGCCCATTCTGGGCTCCATGCTGACGCCGGGTACTGCTGTGGGTGGGTGCCCAGGGAAGGGAACCCTGCCTCTTTTGCTGTTTTGTGGTTCATGCCACTATGAGTCAGGGTCTCTGCTTCCTCCACTCATTCCTACATTACCTTTGTTAGGTGTCCTGGCAAACAAAACCGTGGTGTCTGACTTCTTTGGTTTGTTTGCATTTTATTCATATTATGTCTGAACCTTAAGGGTGATGAGTCTGCAGACAAGCAGATGCTGCTGGTTCTGCTCTTATTTGCTACTTTCGGAGGCTGCAGGCAGTGAGCTGAGGCTGTAAAGGGGGAGAGATGGGTTGTTACTGCCTGCCTGAAGCCTAGGCAGGCAGTGCTCACTGCAGCATGCAATATGGCAATTCATAAAATGTGACATTCATGTTGGTGGGACACTGCTGTGAGCCTATTTTACTCTGACTACATCTGTCAGGGTCCATCTCCTCGTTGCTGGGTCCCTTGGACAATCACGCAGGGCAAACTTGTTATACGCAGGGGATAGGATTGGCTCCACAGCATGTATACCCCAAGCCTGTGTTAGCGGATTATCTCCTGGAGGAGTTACTGCTGCAAGAGACTCTGCACAGCCCGGGTTACACAGAGCCTTATCCTGCAGGGTGCTGGGTGGATACCATAAGCTAAACTTCTTTGAGAACCAGTCAGCACCGCACTTCCTCCAGGCTTGAAAGGAAAAAAACCCACTGTGCATTTCAAAGCCAAGGTTTTAGGAACAAAAATGAACCTTTTAATTGCATTTTTCACTTAGGAATGTGAAGGAATCACTGTGAACCTTGAAAGTTTGATATGTACCAGACCAGTAAATAGATTTGGCTTTGTTTTTTTAATGTTTTGCATACTTTGTTTTTCAAACTTTCACCAGCTCTGCTTTGTTTCAGTTAATGAAATTCTTCTATTGCAGCGCTGGGACTTTTAAAGCATTTTCGTAACCTCCTGTCTTGGTCTCAAAGGTATAAACATTATTTTATAATTAGCCTTCACAACTATGTTATACATTTGAAATGGAAGGGGAAAAAAAAATGTTTTCCCCCCATTTTTATATAGGGGAATTATGGTTTCTGTCTGGGGACCGAAAGAATGTATGTGTATGTGCACGCAAAGGGGAGAGAGAGAGATTCAATCTGTTGAAATCTCTCCTCCTGCCAGTTACACATGAAATCATCATTTAGGAGAAAGAGTGGGAAATTACTGAATGCATTAGAAAAATCTTCACTCTGTCCTTAATGTAACTGCTTTAAAACATGCTGGGAGAGGGAAGGCTTATGGACATTGGTATTTTACCAAACAAACACCTGGGACAAAAATTGACTTTTTGCCCCCCATTATGTAACTCGGCGTCAGGCTCTCGCTAGCTGATCCTAATAGGAACCGATTTGATTCTTGCCCTTATTCCTGCCAATCCCTATGGTGTTTTCTTATGGTGACTCCGTATCAGAATAAAGCTGTCACCAAGGTAACCACGTACATATGCACAATCATGTCCATGCACTGCATAATTAAGTCCAAGTGTAAATAATAACATTCACCACAGTGTACAGTACTTGAGTGATGATGCTTAAGGAGATGCCACCATGTGTCTCCAGTAGAGGGTTAGCCTTACAAGATGGGGAAACTGAGTCACAGAGCAGGAGGGGAGTCTCCTGGGTGCAGGGAGAGGACAGTGCACCAATTGGAGTATGGGAGCTCAGTTTCTGGCGGTGTGGGGGAGCACTCAGCTTTTCCCATAGGCACCATTTATTAATGCAGGAACTGATCTTTAAGCTCAGGTCCTTTGAAGTTTTTCTGCCAGGTTTACTCTCATCCAAGCAGAATTTTTTTGTGCATGCAATTAGTTGTAGACAGAAAAGTTTCTCCCCCACCCAGCCTGGAACAGATGCACATGAACTCATGTAAGGATCCTTGCCTTGACTTCAGTAAAGTTTGGATTCAATCCCAACAACTGCTCCAGCCTTTGCAGCAGAGAACAGCCCCACACAAAGGGAAGCTGCCTTGAACCATTTTTGAAGTGGTGGCTTTCCTTGCTGTAATAAATTTTCAGGATGTTTTTAACAGGGAGAATAAATCCATAGGAGAGAGATGGCTTAATGGATTTTGAATTTTCTGATAAGGAATGTGCCAAGTCTTTCCCAATAGAAATGTCCCCTTGGAATCTTTCATTCAGGGATATGACAGATGCTTGAGTTACGTCGCATTTCCAGAGGTTTGTGTGGGCTTTTTTTAACTGTGGAGAAAGAGGCTTAGCCAAAGACCAACCTAGGGGGAATCTTTTATAGATAAAAGAGTAATCCAAGGAGGGGGAATGTGTAGGAATCAAGTGGTTAATTTCTGTTTTCAAAAAATCTCATAGCAAAAAAAAAATCGGTATGAGCATGGAAAAATATTAGTCTATCTCTTTTGAAAGCCTCCAAAAAGATTTGTCTGAAGCATGCATTTAAATGGGAAGGATACAGGTGTTTTCAGAGCTTTTCTAGCCTACAAGCAGGCCTGGGGCAAACCTCAGCGTACACCATCATGTAACGAGAAACATTCCTCCCTGCTGCAGCAGGAAAATGCAAATTGTCTCATTTCCTCTTTTGAACAGGACTTTAGATAAGGCACTCCTGGAGCAAAGTAACCTGTTTGGTGCTTTCCCTGCCTGGAATATTATGGTGAGAGGGGAGTGAGTGAGCAGTGTGCACAGTGCAGCTGCAACATGGGCGATGGCAGCATGAGAAGAGGCTGCCTATGGGGCCACGGCAAGGAGGAATGGATGCTAGAACCAAGTCTCCTTTCCTCTGCACCAGTTATCTGCAAGATTTGTTGGGTGCCAATTTTGCACTGCTCCCTCTGCCCCTCTCTCTTACTCTCTGCAAACGTCCCTGTGGGCATACATTGAGCTGCTGTCATTTGGGAGCTGCTCTAATTTGGAAACAAGTCGCCTGAGTGAGAAGTGCAGCAGAGACCTGCTCTCCCAGTGAGTTCTGCCTGCTGCAGAATTAAGCATCCCTGCTTTTCCGGAGCCTGTCTGCCTCCTGCTTCCCCTCTCCTCCTGCCCCATCCCTTTCAAGGAAAGGCTCTGAAATATGTTTTGATTCCATTTTGCAAGTAGTCTGCTGAAAAACATTTCTTTCCAGCCTTGTCTCTAAGCTTGTTTTCTTTGCTAGATCAGCCTCTAGAAGAAACAACAACTTTCTTTTTTTCCTGCATCCATTAAGAATAACATTTTTCCAAATGTTCAGGTAGACCCCAATAGCATACACCTCATTGCAAGAGCTACAATGGAAAGGGAGCTCTTCTGAAATATCTGGCCTTAGTTGTGACTGCAAAGCTATGCAGGGAACCAGCAAATAATTAAGGCTAACACGGAAATTCAGTATCAGTTGGGTGACAAAATTCCCTTTTCCTCCAAAGAAAATCCCAGGTGAAAAGAAAATGACTTTAATTATGGTGTTTTTTCAGAAGGTATTCCCCCTTCAACTCTCACTGAATAATATTAATAATGGTTGGAAAACAGCAACTGCCATCAGCTCTTGGCTTTGCCTTTTTGGAGGAGGAGGGGAGGAATATTAGTTTTGTGCAATCCATGACCATGTACGTCAAAGTAGTTAGTGCATTTCTTAAAGAACCAGCTCCAGGCACTGTGTAAATACCTGCTTTTGAGGTGAAGCAGAAAATACTCAGGCAGAGGGAAGAACTCTGGTTAATCCTTGTGCAGCCTTAAAATAAAGCAGAAAAGGATTCTAAATATCTTTTAGTTATAATTTTTTAAGCAAAGCTTATCAGATTGGAGGACCTGATTCACAGTGCCTGAAGACTCGAGCTTGACAATGCTACATGGATTGTGATATGAATTTCATCTAGTAGAGGAGAAAAAAGACTAGGCTTGAATTCAGCTTGCCTAACTAGATGCTGATGTCTTTCATCAAAGGAAAATACTGATTTGCTCTTTAGGGTTTCTCAGTTCAGTTTACAGAGCAGCCCTTCTATTTTTAAAAGTTAAAATATCTTTCATATTGCTTTAAAAATAAACTGCCCAGTAACCAGCCAAGGAACCAGTAATAGATTTAATCTATATAGACATTGCGGAGAACTAAAAGAAAATGGTAAGCTGAGTGTTTCCTTATATAAAATAAACCTGTTCAGTAAAAGTTTCCAGCTGCTTCTGAAATATAGGGAAAATCAAAATTATCACTGGCATTCACAAGCCAATTATTGAACTCAACAGCACGATTCTGAATTTCACTGATTTAATTAAGAGCAACATTTGGCCCTAGCTAGAAGCAATAAGCGCTTCTTCATTAGGTGTTTTCAGGGTAATTTCTTAAGGGAAAAGATAGATGCTTCTAAATCTGTCATTTGGTGAACTGTTCCGTGTAATATATTAGAGCCATTGATTAGAGTAATATGGCAAAAAGGAAAGCCTGATCGATCATCCATTGCAGTCAATGGGTGTCTTTGATTAAGTCCAAAAAGAGCAACATAAAATCAGGGTAATTCCTGGCAATGTAGAGATGCAATCTTGGCTTGCATCCCTAATTCCATTTCAGGGTCTGTCAGTACCTAATCTGGACTTCCTGGGGAGCAGCAATTGCATCTCATGGTGGCTTTCGAGGTTGCAGCATTTTTCTTTTGTTCTGCAGAGGAATGAAAACAAGACCAGTTAAAGCCACATGCACATGACTGAGTTTTGTTGAGGCATTTGTTGGCAGCTCTTAAAGGGGGATTGTTTCATGGGCACATGGAAGAGAAGAGCCCTTCTAGGTCAGTCAGTCAAATCTCCAGCTGTCGTGGGCAACCAAGTCTTGAAGTCTTGGTCTTCACCACTCTGAAGGTGACTTGGAGCTCAGAAACCCCCAGAAATGCATCTCCAGGAGATATTCTGGCTTCTGTGCCAGTGTTGACAACCATACACCTCATTTTGCACTGGCAGTGTCATGACTGGCTCTTCCTTGATCCCACCCGAATGCTGTGGGCTTCACAAGATTGGGTGGCCACAGCAGGGTTTAGCACATCCTCCTGCAGCATCTGCTTGGAGCTGTGATGAGGTTCGTTATTGTCACTTATTAGGTTATTCAACAAAACTTCAGAAATACTTAACCTGGCTGTTCGCTACTAAACTTCCTGGGTTCAAACTGCTTTGCTTTACATGTGCATGTGTGTTAGCATCATCATCCCTTCAACCAGTGGATAAGTCATGTGTGCCAAAGGACCTAGTTTTTCACAGAGAACATAGACCCTTGCCAATAAGCACTTACAGGTATTTACAAAAAAGTTAAGTGAATTAGTTGCCTGATTTCCTTTGCTGTTCATTTAGGATTAAGTACTAACTTGCTAAGTTGTTTTCCTACATCCTGCTGCATCCTTGACTACCTAAAGACCTTCATAAACTGGCTCCATAAGCTTTTGATCTGGCCTCTGTGTTTTTCTCTAAAGTACAAAATGTTCTACTAAAGCACTGCTGTGTGCTAGCTATCTGTCTGGATATTGTGTGATGAGGAGGGGAGGGAAATGACCAGTGACAATGATTTCTCTTGCTGATTTGCACCCCCCCCTTCCCTAATTTAAATCAAGATATCTAAACCTCAGACCTGAAACCAACTTCACAGTCTTACTTTGTATGTAAAAATATTCCATTTAAATCAGCAGTAAAGCTAACATGAAAGTGCCAATAAATAATATATGCAAAGAGGTTTTTTTATCAATATATAAAGAAATGTGGAGTTGTGAAGCTGCTGAAAACAAGCATTAGGAAATGTAATGAAGCAAGAATTAGAACAGCATAGTTCCTCTGGCCATTATAAATGAGAACGCCAGGTACCTGGAGAACAGGAAAACTGATGAGTACAGTCTGTTCAGGAGAGAAGGAGGAAAATTTCCCCCAGGAACACATTTCAAATTACTTATTTATGAACTGATGAACTGGGAGACCACCTATAGAGAGACAGGAGCAAGCAGACTGCTGCAGACAGCTACAGAACTCCAGCTAATTGTGCTGCTGTTTTCTGTTATAACTCCTGCTCTCCAGCTGGGCTTCGGAGGCAGGAAATTTAGGCATTGACTAGAAGTTGCACTTTCCCTCCTTCTTGTCGGCATAAATATATACATGTATATTTTAATCTGCTGGAATAATTCAGCAAAACCCTGGGAAAACAGCTGCTGCCTTTGTCATGACAGTGTTAGGGAATTTGTGGGGTAGGGCTTCCAAGGGAAAACTTCCTGAGCGTGGGCTCATCCCTTGGCAAATGTCACTCCAAAATTTGGAGATATATGGCCAGAAATTGAAAACGCGGAACATGCCCTTTTTTTACTTCTCTGCAGGTCATTGTCAGGATATTAGCTACACATAAGCAGAAATAGAAACATGCATGCATGTATAACAACTAAATACAATATGTATTAACCATGTAAATGCATGGAGGTGTACATACAAATATACTTCATATGAATTTCTTATTAAATCCCTGCTGGCAGATAATCTTTTCTCTGTCCACTCTCATATACACACAAGCATCAAAATATTAATTATTTTATGCTGGTATAAGTATAGAATGGTTCCAGTTTGCTCCATAATATGGGAATCAAAATGTAGCTCAAGTTGTAAGAATTGTTTAAGTATATCAGAAAAGAAATAAATAGCTTGAGGTACTTGTTAACATGATGCACTTTGATAGAGAAGAAATAGTTAAATTTATGTAAATATTCAGTGGTTGAAAATGAATTTCAGTAGACCTCAGACCAGTTGCAGCACAGGAGCTCTTAACAGAGAATTGAGTTTATCGCTTAGAAAACAGCATTTAGATGTCTGGCTTCTAGGAAGTAAAGACAAACAGAAGAGCCTTTATCAGAGGACTGCGAGGCTCCAAGATCATTCGTATGGTTCGACAGTCCAGCCTGTGCTGTGGTGTAGCACGTGGGCTCTACACGGTGGCATCCAGTGATTTGACTCATGGCTCCCTCAACTGATGGCTCACAAAACATGGCCTGTTTGGCCAGCCTTGAGGTCAGATGTAGAAGAGAAAAGACTGATGGACTGGGTAACAATGAGAACAAGATCATATTTGCCTTCAAGGAGGAAAGCAAACTTGATTTTCCTTGATGAAAATCAGACTGAAATCTTACACTTCATCACTGAGGGTACTGCACTTCCTCAAGTAGCCTGAGACCAGATGACTGAAGCGTTGGTCGTTTTGTATTGGAACCTTAGATTGTTTCTGACATTCATGTGATGGCCAACACAGATCACAGAGTGATGGTACAATGTCCTGCCTCTTAAGAAGTTATCTGCTGAATTCAGCACTGGCTGAAGCTTTCAAATGCAGCTGGTTCAGGGTGCACTGCTTTTAGCCTTCTGCAAAACGATGATGGCAAAGGCTAAAGAGACAAGTCTGAAAGAGGAAGATGCAATCATTTGCCATGTACTGTATAATAAGATGTGCTTGGTGAATACTGAAACCTGGTGCCTTAAAGGGGTTTAGAAGAAACGTCAAAGATTCAAACCTGCAAAGTACCAAGCATAGTTTCAGTGGGAGCTGGGAGTGCTCCGATACTGCACAGAGACTTTATTCCTTTCTTCTTCCCTGTACGCACATTGGTAAGCCAATATAGAGAAAATGTGTGATACTGGTGCTGGTGTTACATGTGTTCCATGAACAGAGAATACAGTTTCTCATGCTGTCATTTATTATAAAATGCTGACTAGAATGGTACTGCAGCGACATAGTGGATCTATCCCTGCTCTTCATTAAGGTAGACACCAAGAATATTTAACTTTTGCTGCAGTAGGACCTGGAAAAACTATTAACCCCAATAAAACCCCTGTAAAGATGTGCAGAGATACAAGGGAACTTCATCAAAGTGGGAATTTTTTGTAGCAATGAAACAGAGAGAAGGGTTTCAAGATTTATTACAAATGACTTGTGGCAAAAGGTTCAAAAATTAGCTACTTTTTAGTTGCTTCTTTTATCATAAAAGTAGCTGAATTTTAAATAGTCAAAGAATTGGGGCTGATATTAACACCGCTTCAATGAGGAAATTTAAATACTTTCATTTTTGCTTCTGTTCTTGAGAAAAAACCCCTCCTTCTGCTGAAATGAATATGTATCAGTGTCACACCTCAGTGAAACTTTTTTAAGTATTCAGAACATTTTGTGAGGTTGATCAATTGGGATTTTTTTTGTTAAATACCCGACTTGGTTACACTGGCAGGTATTCACAAGTGACAATTATTTCAACATTAATTTGATAGCTCCCGACAGCCTCGGAGATGGGATAGAATCACCTGGAAGCTGGCATTTTGCATTGTACCACTCTGTCTATATAGTAACTGTCATCTTCCATTCAATATGGTAAATGCTATCTGCATACAGGCTTCTAAAAAGTTATAATTTCTTCTAAGTGATTGAAACTCATAGATCTCTCTCTCTTTCTCCCTTTTCAAGCTACACCTGAGAGGTAGCAATGATGACAGGCTGGTTTAACGCAGCTCTTGCCGAGATTAAGTAGTTGTCAGACAGATATCATTGGAGACTAAGGGATTGCTTTTGGAAGTCATTCTGAATTGCTAACTAACAGGAGCTTGTTCCTAGACGGGTGTCGATTCTTTTGTTTCCAGGGATTGACACATCTGCAATAACAATGGAGCATGCACGCCCTGCCTGATACCGGATTGGTGCTGGTCACCTTTCTGTCTGGAAAAGAGGATCTAATGAATGCCCTTTTCACCACTGATTTGCAAATGCAGAAAGTGCCCAGAGCTGCTATTTTTTGAACTTTAAAAATTTCCTTATTTATAGCTGGGTGAAAATATTTGCAGCAGTATCATTCGCCTGTTAGAACAGACTTATATATTGTGAAGTTTCAACAATAATCTCTCCACTGTCAGCTTCGCCAGTTTTTAAGCAGGCTGTTTGGGAGAAATGTGTGTATAACTGCCTGCTGTATTCTGCTCACCTCCCATTTCATATACATCCACTGACAGACAGCCCCCAATGAACAGGGAGTAGCTGAGGCTGACAGGTCAGCTGTAACACAACAAGTTGTCACTGTCATGGGAACATGGCAAGTGAAAAGTAGATGAAGTTGCCTAGAGGATGTTTTCATCAATTTAGTGTTATATACAAGCTAATAAATCTGCAGACACTCTCGTTTCACTATACACAGTGTGTGTGAGAGGAAAAATGACGGAGCTTTGGCTGGGTTGGCATTTACTGGACCAGCTGCAGTAGCCACTTGCGCTAATAGTGTGAATGATTTAACTCCTTTCACTCCCTGCCTTTCCTAACAAAGTATTTCCCAAGGGACTGCAGACTGAAAAGTTTGTTTTTAAACATGGGAGAGAGATCAACTCCCTAGAGAGCTTCCGAAGGTGCAGGGGCTGCTTCCTTAGAAGATGATGAGTTTGGTGGGAGGTAAGGGGATGTCTCCACCACTGCAATCAGAAGCGAATCATGGGACAGGGAAAAGCTCATTAGTTGGAAAACCTGGAAAACATCCTGGACCCTCAGAACTGCCCATCTCGGGTGGTTGGACATTCTTAAATTGATCCAAATTTCCAGACCCTTGGCATGACATATTAGTAGGGATGAGTAGTTTTCATCCTCCCATCCCCTAGATATTAAAGATGAACCCCAGCATAGCAGAAAGTAACACACTGAGGGATACGATTAGTAATAATTCTATAGTAATTACCTAAGGAGCCCTGCTGGATGTTCTGCCATCATTCTGGATTATCTGCAACATGTAAGCCAGTTTATTGAAGTATACTGTATGATTCTATGATTATATATAGAATGGTACAGTTTATTTAAATTATATAGTAAAGTGGTTTACCGTTATGAACAGCTCATGGATCATTTGTAGCAAATATTGAAACTTCAATATTGTTGTGCGTTGTGTTAGTTTAATAATTTGTACAGTATCATTTCTCTCTCCTGCAGGTCTGACATAGTGGAAAAAATGAGTGATGCAACCAAATAGACAATTTCCAATAGGCTTTCAGTGACTTGGAGTATTTACACTTCAGTGTGAACTCAGGAAACCTATTACTCTAGGTTAGATTGCTGTTGTGTTGGCTTCAACCACCACCAACTGATTCGTAGCAGGAATATTGAGTAGTATCACTTTTATCTATTAGCATGTTTTATCTGGAATCCCCTGATTATTTAACGGGTAATAAAACATGCGCTCAGCTATAGAAGGGTCTTGACTGAACCTTCCACTGGTGTCATGCAAATGGTTCCATTGATTTCAAATAGAAATTGCTAATATATTCACTGCAGCATTTTAACTTGTTCAAAAGAAACCTAAAATACCCTGTAATTTAGAACTCTTTTATATCTGTAACTCTCACCTAGGTGTCTTCTTGGTACAGAACTCACGCAAGTCATTAACTCTCAGTTCAAAGTTATGTACATGGAAGAACTTTGTGAATAAGGCTGAGATTGCAGTTAAATATGTAAATTCAACCTCAGTATTCTCAGAATGCTCTAGTAAATCAATGTTAATGATAGTAGTTTCCCATATAACACATTTAATTCTTCCTCTTCAAAGCATTTTACAAAGAACCTCTATTTTACAGTATCTACATAGAATTACAGAGCACAGAAAGCATGGAGGGAAAAGACAATTGGTTGTCTGAAAAAAATGGAAAGAGGTTTTGAAAAAAACCCATTCTCATAAATGAAAAATTGGCATTTTGATATTGTAAGAAATTTCTTGTTAAAAAACTGAAGAATGTAAAACAATTTGGAAAGTTTCCTCAATTTTTGCCTTAATTTTGAAGCATAAAAATGTGAGTGTAGGGGTATTTTGAGCAGAACCAGGGTTTCGAGTGGGCACCAGCAGCATCCAGCCACTGCAATTGCTGTAAACTGATGTTTGCTTCCTGTAATGTCACCATTTCCAAAAATAAGAAAAAGGTAAAACCCATACCTTAAAAACATCTGAAAATGAAGAAAACCCACTCTTCTGCTGTCACTTCTTTTGCCCTTACTCACCCAGTATTTCCTGTACCCACCCTGCAATAGTAAGTTTGCAAAATGATGTGTAAATATGAAACTGAGACTGTTAAATAGCGTAGCCTGACAAAGACAGGCTATACTGAAATATTACTGCTCTGTACAATATTGCACACTATATACTAATCTGCGTATGTCAGTTGACAGCAGACAATAAGTATAGTTATTACAAAACCCATGCAAATTATGTACAGTTAAATAGTCTTAAATAAACCTACACTACCAGTGAATTTTGTGACACCAAAAATTGTTCAATCCATCTACTTCCATTGCAAATTGTTCCCTTAGATCTCAATTCCGAGGCAAGGAATGGCATTACAGGGTAATTTAATCTATCATGTGATTATGTTCTCCTAACCATGCCTTTAATACACCAGACTGAATTGTCTTTGTAAGTCCAGTGCCACAGAACAGTTATGCCAGTAAAGACTTTGTCCCCCAAAATATATCAAATCAAGGGCGTGCAAAACCCAGCAGATATCTGTTATAACACACAGAAGGCAATGCATTTAAAGCCAGCTGAGCCTATGTATTTTAGGATTCCCTGTCAGATAGTGCATGTCAGAAAAGATTTAAGGCCATGCTAACTTTTGCTTGGGTCACTTTTTCTCTCCACTGGCCTGCGGGCTGAACAGAAACAGTTATAGCGCTGACATAAAGCCATTTATTCTGCTCTCCCCTGTTCCTGCATTGACTAAAAAGCAGCTCATGAACCCTGTATTTCAACTTTCTCTTCTGATTTTTTTTTTCTCACTGATCCTTCTAGAAAAATCATGTTATGGCAAATGAAGTTTCCTAAGGATTTTTTTTGGCAAGGAGAGGATCTAAAAAATAGGTCAGTGAAAGCTGAAAAATTACATTCACTTCATATTGATTCACTGAGAGACAGAAATTTCTCCTGAGCACCTCTTCAATTTCATTTTCTCATTCTTGCCCCAAGTTTCCTCCATTAGGACTTTTTACAGCAAGAGACGACTCAAAACATGATCAGTGTGAGACTTGTATAGCTAAAAACCAGTTTGCAGCTGCAACAAAAAATAGGTGTTGTTTTGTTCCTCACTGATAAATGGATGTCTATTATTCTTCCACCCTGAAAATTAATAATAACTGGACCAGTTGCCTTAGAGACAGCCAGGCAGCCATTAGCAATCAGTAAAAATTAATGTACTGCAGGGAATTTTAGCAGGGAAATGTGTTTAAGTGTGTAGGGGCACCTTAACCACCCATCCAATACGGGGGAGTGCTGGCGGTTTCCCAGCCATTACTGCTGCCTTGCTGTATAGATGCCCTTAGATACGAGTGGGGGAAGTCCCTGCTAGATGTCTGTAGCTCGATGGGGATCATTATGTGTTTTCTGGACTTCCCTTGCCTGGAAAGCAAGTCTGCTTCTTTGGAGAGCGTTGTAATACAGCATTTTCCCAGGGAGAGGTAAATCTGGAAATGCAGAGGGTCCAACATGGCAGCAGCTCTTTTTTTCCCTGCATGGCTGTGGCTCTTGCCCTGTGAAAGGTTCTCTCAGACAGGTTAGCTGTGCTTTAAAAAGTCCCTGAGTGCTTTTAAAACTGTCAGCACCATTATCATTCATGATGCAACTGGTTTCCAAGCCTGGCTTCTGTTTTTCCAGTGGGCAGCTAAAGTCCCCCATGATAATTACCTTGGTTGTGCAGTAGCTGGGCTGGTTAGCCAATTACTGTAGGCTTCTTTGTGCCGGGGACGCAGGGCTGCTGAGAGTGCTACCGGCATGGCTGCACCACAGCGGGGCTGTTCTTGCTGTGCTCTGCCCAGCACGAGGATGCTCATGGGGAATGCCCTGTATCATTCCAGCCCTGCTTGCCAGTTCAGGGCTGGATGTGCACTGCAAGGAGTCCTCCTCTTGCCAGGGCAGCAGCTAAGCCTCCTGTGGGGTTTGGGTTTTATTCTTGCCTCCTCCTGTTTCTGTGTCCCTGATATGAAAGTGATTGTGTATAGGGAGGATGGCTGAGCCTGAATGTTTGGTTGCCTGATGATGGCTGCCTTGTCCTGTGGTAGGACAAGCTGTCATTAAATGATTGCAAACTGCAATTAAAAGATGTGTTTTACAGGTGTTCAGATGGAATCCATGTGCACAATGCTTCCACTGGCTGCCTTCCTCCTCAGTTCTTTGTGTCTTTGCCAGGTGGGTTGGCCTCCTTTTTGCTTCTTCACTTGCAGGGGAATTCCACCTCCGTGTTGACCACATGTGGTTCAGGAATATAAGAAATCTGCTGGCAAGTGCCCTCCCTAGGGAACTCATTGCACCATGGGAATGGCCACTTCTGTACAGTTGTGTGGGTAAGAGCTGGACTTTTCTATTGGTAATGCAAGCATAAGTCCAGTTAAAGTCAGTGGGAAGAGTGAATCTGTAAATGAAAGCTGAATTTGGCACCTTACTATTCAGAAGCATGGTTTCTTCATGGAATGGATGAGGTAGGTGAGTACATAGGGAAGTGGAGCTCTGAGAAATAAGGAAGCCAAAACCAGAAAGTTTGCAAATGCAAAGCACTGATGAGATGCTGGCAGTCATTGCTTCCTGTGGAATCTGGGAATGGGCAGGATGGCTGAATTGAATTATCTTCTGATTATGGGGGGGGGAGTTAAAATATTAACACTAGAGTGTCACCCACAGTTCTCCTCTAGCACAGCTAGAGAGTGTCATCCAGAAATCCCTGGCCTTGAAAGTCAGAGAGTAGGAAAGGATATCTCCAAAAGTGGGTGGTTTTCTGTCAGATACCATCAATAGACCAGTCACTCAGGGACACCAAGAGGAGCTAGACTCACAAAAGGGAACTCTACCACATCCTACTGGCAAATACATCGGTCTAAGCAGAGATATTCTCCCAACAACCACATTTTTTCTCAGAATTTCTTGGAAAACTCCTTGTGTCGTTGGTGTCAGACAAACCAGATGGGAGTTCTGAATTGATGATCGCATTCTGAGGCTGGAATGCGACATCTGGAGTTGATCAGCATTCCTCACAAACTGATCAATCATTAGGTGGAACTGATTACTACCATCTCCTCCTTTTACTCTTGAATCACTGACAAATATTTTCTTCTTCTTTTAATAATAATAATAAAAAAGGCAGAAAGCATGAGCCAGCTACTTTATAGGCACTGAAGTTAGGTGAGTCACAGTGACTAACTCTTTACACATATCTCTTGTTGCAGTATCAAATGGAACAGGGATGAGATAGAGCTGCTCTAGTAAATATAAAATATCATGGGTCATATTACTCAGCAACAGTGATTTTGCAGCAGCAGCACTTTTAAAGTAAGACCTTTTCAATAAGTCACTATATATAGAAAGATTAGGACTAATGCTACTAGCGTCAGTGTCTGAGATCAGGGTTATTTGGGAGTATGCTCCGTTTGATGCTAACACACTTGCTGCACCGTGCTGTGCCAGCTTCATCACAAGCTACAACAGAATTGCAAAGCACCAAAATAATTTTGCAGCTTCTGCAAAGCCTATCATTGTCTTTACATTTGTCTTCCAGGAAAGAGAAAATGACAAGGCAATGCGCAAACCAGGCCATATGCGCACTCCACTGTCCTCACATGTGTTTCATATATCAGCACTATTGTCAGAGACTGCAACCACTTCCCAAGTGGTGATAAAACCAACTCCACCACTGCTCTCCAGGAGAACGAGTCTTGCCTCTCCCCCTGCATCCCTGGAGTGTGCTGCAGGACCACATCTTTTTGTATTACCAATACGCCACAGAACACAGCAAATGCACCTTTCAGTTCTGTGGTCTGTGTGTTTCCAGCGCCAACATGGGGCTCTAGAAAGTGAAAGACTGAAAGAACATACATAGGCCATGCCTCATAGATCCCATGTGCACGCCTCCACGGTGTTTGGACCTGCATATCCCAGTGGATAATCCTGCATGCAGTATGGTTTATGGTGATGCAGACAAATTGCTAAGAGAAAATGGACTGTGAATGAAATAGTGTAAGAGGTCCATTGTGAAACCTGAAAGCAGCCCCTTTTTTACTGCCTTGATTTAGCTCATTTACTTTCACTTCTTTTTTTTAATCAAGAGGAAACCCAGGCCAGGTTCAATGTGTAGTTCCTGGGCACTAATACTATGAATCTTCTTTGCTTATTCTGGAATAAATCAGGAATTCCCCAATGAAATTGAAGGAAGGTTTGATTAGGATCTTTCCTTAAGCCAGCTGATGGCTTTTCATAGAAAGTGAGAGCATTTTGTGGATTTTCCTGGATTTAAAACAAAGACCAAAGAAATGTGGTGGTTTCCAATGAGTTTCACTTTGAGGTTCTGGGTCTGTTCATCATTTCATGCCCAAAATGAAATATGAGAAGTGAAAAACCAGAACTTGTGTCATGAAACTGAACAAAATGTTCCCACGAACTTTATGTGAAAGAAACCACAGAGTAACCTGCGAGCTTTAGAGAGATGTGACCATGCAACTTGCTTCCCACTGCTGAATGAGGGTTCCCAAGAGGTACTGCAGCCCTGGAATTGGCTGTATCACTAAACCTCTGTACCTCAAACCCTTCCATCTTCTCTTTGTGCTCTTGCCGTTAACAACGTGCATTTTGGGAGTGCTGCAAGCTCTGGAGCCAGATCCGAGTTCTCATGTGCTAGTGACTGGATGTAGAGAAAAATGCTCAACAAACATTAAAGAGCTTATAATTTTTCCGCCGGTAAGCAGTTATCTGAACAATTCACCTGACAAAGATGCAAGTATTTGTTTTGAAAATAACTGCATATTGATGGGGGCAAGAGGTTATTTATCTGGTTCTAAAGAAACAAAGCAGAAGAAGAGAATAACTAGCCCAGACATATTCACTGACTCACCTAAGGCAAGTCAGGGAGCTTTTGGCAAAACCAAAAGCCAAACTCTATTCCTTGGAGTCTCAGCCTCGTCACAGGAACATCTCTTTCCAGACACTTTAATTCTGAGTCTGATGCTGTGCTTCTAAGGCTTTCAACAGCTCAAGTTTTCCAACTGTGTAATATTATAGGAAAACAATAACCCTGCAGCAGTGAAGGCAGCTGTAAGCAAGGAAATGCAGTACTATTCCTGTGCATTCCTGCAGCCCATTCTGACAGGATCATCCTGTGCTAGCTATCCAAGAGAGAGAAGAATTGAAACATTTAAGTCGAAGTTAGGATTTTCCCAGGGAAGGAAAAAGATTATGCACAGTTTTTTCCCTTTTAAAGTGACTTTGTTTGTTTACTATTCTAAAATTATTGCAAATGCTTCTTAAAAAGGGATGATGAAGTAGGAGGGAAGATGGCAAACAGCTGATTACAGATAAGAGCTCCTTAACAGCAGCATCAGCTCGAGCGAAATGGAGAGAACTGTGTCCAGAGACATTAGTTGGCATTGGCACCCTGCTCCTCTCCAGAGCATTCATCCTGTTCATGCCTAAGCTGGTGATTTCCCCGAAGGAGAGCCTGTCCCCACAGTGCCTGACACAGACATCTGCCCTGTCTTCTACCATCACTATACACCCACGAATTTCCTGGCTGGGAGCACACTTGGACAGCTCACTCAGGACATCCCTCAGGGCTTTGTGTTTCTGGTAGCCTGAGAATTGAGTGATTTAGGATTGACATGCAAAGCAGCATCTCCTGTAAGTGCAGTAAGTCCTCCATTGCCCCATTGGAGAGTATAAGCAAAGCACTTCTTAGATACGGAATGATAAGACTTGGGTGCATTTACTAAAGAAATAAAATACACGTGAAATGTAAGCAGTAATGTGCACAAACAAGATACAGCCCAGAGAGCACAACACATGGGATTCAAACGTTCCTAGTTGAATGGTTTTACACCCCAAAGCTCCTTGAGCATTTCTTGTATTCGTAGTCATGCTGTACGTGATATTCATCTGAATCTTGTTTCCTTGGCCTATGGGGTATTTTCATGTACAAATTAGGCTGGCCAACATTCCCTTTCTGCAAAAATTCCCAGGAGTGCAACTTAAATGTTATTAAAAAGCCTAATAAAAGAAGAGCGCACATTTAATAATGTTAGAATAACACAGCCATTGCAGCGTGGTGTGCCTGCAGTTCCAAGCAAAGTGAGACTATGGAGGCCCTAATGCACTTACTCAAGAAAAAAATCCATGATTTTCGACAAGTAGGAAGGACCAATGATGCCATGCAGAATGCACAGAAATATTTTCAAGACCCCCAGTTTGGACCTTGTTCATGATCTGCTTATTTGACCAATACCTGGGTATAGTCTCTGCTGAACAGGAACTGTCCTGTGCCTGTGTGCAGTCCGTAAAGGCATCAGCCACTGAGGTCAGTGCAGTAATGTCTCCCCCACAAGCATTAGCCCAGTTTCCCTTATCTGAAAGAGCTGATTACCGTGAGGAGATGGTGTGAATTTTTCACATTCATCAACTACCATGCTGTGATACTTCTCCGTGCATTTTTCCTTCACCTTTGCCCTGCCACACTAACTTATCTTCCTGACATTTATCCTTCCTCTGCAACATGCCCCATGCTTTCCTCCTACTTACTTATCCTAGGATGACTTTTCTCCAGGGCACAAGTTCTAACACAAGACATAGGTATCAACTCAGGCCCACTCGTTGGAGGGATTAAATAGAGCACTTTCATGACATTAATTAGCAACCACTCCTTCAGTGGGAGCAATGAAACCATGCATGAAACCAGGAGGGTGGGTGGTTTCGCTGAAGGGACAGGAAAAGAGGCTGCAGGTCTTGACCTGCTCCAAACCACACTGCAGCTCTCCATAACTTCTACCCAATGGCTCTATCCACCAGCCCACACTATTTCCCCAGAGCAGAAAGCTATATCCTTGGAAAAGTAAAGCCTTATGAACCCTAAATTAATCTACTCCAAATAAATACCCTATATAAGAAACAAACCTTTAGGAAACAAAACAAAACCTGGAACAGCAGGGCAGTATCTGAGGTTTTGAATAGAAAAGGATTTAGTTTGGCTGAGGCACAAGGACAGCAGGAGTGTTCAAAGTACTGCAAGCTGCACGCGGGGACTCTGGTGGAGATGCTTCCTTCAAGGCAGGAAGGAATTCTCCCGCACACAATGGCATTGTTATGCATTAAGCAATTTTTTGTTCCTCTTGGGGTGCAGGGGGGTGATGGGAGAGGGAAAGGCTTGCTTGTTCTGCAATGTGGTCACATCAGCCATGCTATGTTTGCTTAAGAATGACTGCTCCCCAGTTTAGCACCACACTGGCGGTTGGTTTGTTGTTGTTGTTGTTTTTCCCCCTGGTTAAGCAAATAGCAGAGAAAGAAAGCCCAACTGCCTGGCTTTGTGGGAGGCAGGCGCTACATGCTGGCTGTTTCAGACTCAAAAATCATCAGTTTTGAGAAAGCAAAATGAGACACTGGCACTTCACTCCTGCAAAAGATAGAAGAGGGGCTGGGATGGTGAGAAGGAGCTTGCATTTTCTGATTGCTTTTCTAGTTCAAAGTGAAGGAAATACAGAGCAGCACAACAGGGGAAGGACCTTTTTCAGCAGATGGTTCTCTCTAACAATCCCTCATGCTTTTTTGTCCAGACATGAGAATAGTGTGGCTCCATAGTTCAGACTACAGCAAGCCCCTACAGCCTGTTTTTCTTGCATAGCTTCATATGGCTTTTTTTCTGTCTAGAACACTTTTGCCCTATCCTCCCTCTGACCTGCTGGTTATCTTCTGTGGAAAGTTAAAGGGAATGTTTGAAAACATTATAGGAAGTCGATGGAGCTGGGTTTGAGTTCCAGGTCAGTAAAGTTCACCGTAAGATGAAATTTTTGCTATATAAACACTGTTAAAACCTAGACTACCAGCCAAGTGTATCCACGAACTGTGGGCAACTTAGGAGCAGTAGAGGCAGTTAAAGCACATCTACACTAGATGCTTGTGCAGTGCTTTCCCTGCTTGTTAAAGGAAAAGAGCAGTCGAAGAGACTTTAACATTAAAATTTAATAGTATTGGGTTTGGTTACTTTAGGTAGACAAGATGACACTTCTTCCTGTAGGCTTTTTGTGTGTAGTAGAATCCAGTCACTGAGGGATTTTTTGCTGCTTTTACATTTCAGCTCTAACATTAACAAATGCAAAGGTAATGAGATTTTCTGTCTTTTTTAAAACTAATTTTGCAAGTAAACTCCCCTGAATTCTTTGAACATGTCGCTCAAAATTTTATGGTCATATCCTCAGGGATTATTTAAAACACTTGAAGTTTGAAGAATGTGTTTTCTTTTCAAGTGTTATTCGTAGCGAGTATGGGAGGGAAAGAGTTAATTTTTTTTTCTGGGGCTTATATGTAAGTGAAATGACATTTTAACAATCTCTTTAGTATAGCCTTGCTGTGCTGGGACCTCTGTTGCCTGCTGTCTTACTTCTTGGCCTCTAAATAGAGAGTTATTTTCAATTTCTCCAGTTCCTAATGTTTTAAATGGAACTACTGTTCCCCTTAGAGCACCCAGTGGCTGGCTGGAGACCTTTATTGATATATATAAATTACTCCAGTCCACAGGGCTGGCTACAGATCCAATCATATTGAGCTAATGCGCATATAAATAAAAACCTGGAAGTATGGTTTATGGCAATAAGTAGTGCAGTAGAAGTTTATACCATCCTGCAAAGACACCTTGATACATTGCTGATAATCTCTGTAATGTATTTAAAGTGGCAGTCTGTAGATTCAAGGCTGAAAATTTCACTCATCAAAGCCGTAAATCTCAGTGAGCTTCTGGTGATTGGCCTGGAAAAGAAGGAATTTCCTCAGCCCAGAGAAGAGACAAAATTAAAGGATGTTGGCCTTTTGGTGGACAGCACTGAGTGGGGTGATGCCAGTGTGTAAGTCAAGTGCAAGGTTAAAGAAGTTCCCTGACATCTTGATGTTTGTGCAGTTGCCAACTTTTGCAGCTCACAGATGATTCCCACTTTGGCAAAGAATGATTTGCTGTCTTCTAAACAAAAACAATAATGATCTGATGTCCAGCTGATAAAACTGACAGCAACTGAATTATTCAGGCAAGCAATCATTTCTCTAGGCAGGTGAAAGCAAATTTCAAGGGTTATGCTGAACCTTCAGGCTAAACCCTGAATGAAGAGTGTGGCAGGTAACTGTTTTCTGCTCGGAGCATTGCTGGGATAATACATGAGACATGATCCAGGAAGTCACACTACTGGCCTCTTGCTGCATTGGGAAGGTCACTCACTGCAGCCTTGGAAAGGCGAAGTTACATCTCAGCATCTCCCGCAGCTTTGCTGAGTCTGGATCTCACTGGGTTTAAACATCTCAGCTGTTAAAGTTAGTTATGACTCAAGCACATCAACAGTGGGACAGTGACATCCTAGGCAGTGCTAGTCCTTATGATGCACCCATGTCTCTTTTCATTGCTGGGATCTGGGGAAGGGACTGTCTTGTTTTTTCTTGCAGCATCCAACAGAATGACCATGGTGCCTTGTCACTATGGCTGTGCACAGAGCAAGCCTCAAACTGCCGATGACAGTGACACTAATCCAGTGATCCCTCTCAGCAACCTGGAGTGCCCTGAGCAGAAAAGGTAACAGACAGTCCCATTGTGAAGGTCCTAAGAAGGCCTGGGGGTAACTGATAAGGATCAGGAAGGGAGCAGGACAAGAACCAATGTGGCAGCCCAAGCCACCATCCCACACTTGCTCCCTGTTTGCTGCCTTGGAGTTGCCAGAAGCAGAGCAGTAGCTTTATTAATAAGCTACTGTACCATGGCACAGCAGTGGGGTCTTGAGGCAACTTAGGCAGGTGTAAGACAGGGCATTATATATATAACTGATGCTCGATGAGCACTGTAAGGTACTGCCAACTTTACACAACTTTATTTCTTCATTTTCAGATCCTTCAGGCACCAATTTTACTGCTTCAGAAAAATGATTGTAACTTAAAGGAAAACTCCGGTATGAGTTGTCAAAGCAGCCTTTAGAAATACTTGTCACTCTTTCAGTATCATAGTCTGTGGAGCTGTCATTGCTGTCTCTGGGTGCTGCCATTTTAATGTCACCTCTTTGCTTCCCCTCTCAGAAAGTCATGGAGGAGCCAAAAAAGAAAAAAAAGAGAATAGTTTAAAAGTTCTTGTTAAGTCTCCTGGAGCCAAACCCAGCAAACTCTAATAAATGTAAGAGCTGCAAAGATTTACTCTCGGACACCATTTATCAGTAGCCAACTGAGTATGTAATAGTTGTACAGAACAATTAAGAAAGCAAATATATCAGGTTTTGGAAGTAATTCTAACCCTGAGTCTCAGTGGACAAGGTTCAGTGTATTTAGTGTATTTAACCAGGTGCCATGTCACCATACTGTATTTAACGATCTTCCTGTATTTAAAGCTTTTTCCACGCTAACATTAAGGTGGTTTGATTGAAATTGGGTTTAAAACTTGGTTAGTTAATCTTGTGCATAGTACTTCGTGGCTAGTTGCAGAACAATTTTAAGTTATCACAGTTTAATTTAGTAAGGAATCATGAAGCCAATTCAATTTAGAACCATTAAAACAATTTTAGAGTGTCTGCCCAAGGGTTTTGCATGTTTTCACTAAATGAGTTTTAAAAATACATTTCCTTAAACTGCTGGAACTTTAAGTATCAATAAAGGCTTTATCTTACAAACACTAATGCTTGTTTACAATGAGACCTTTGCATCTGCTTAGATGTCTGTCTCCAGAATCAGGCATGATCAGTTGTCATATTTAAGAAAAAGATTTAGTTTTGATCTCTTCCAAATAAACTCCTTTAAAGAGATATCTTTCCCTTTCTCTCCTGTTCTGGGAGTAAGACAATCTGATCTTTGCTTCCCTGGGCTGAAATGTATGTGCTGAAACCTCAGTCTTGCTTCTAAATTACATGGGACTGACTGACACGAGGGAGCATGGGACCCATCAACTTCTCTCACAGTCCCACAGACCACTGTGGAGGTAAATAACTCAGGCAGAGCATCATCAAACCAAAGCAGTACCTACTCATCTAAACAGTGGTGAAATCCATACACCTCTTTCTTCTCAACAAAACTTGCCTCTTCAGTTTCATTTAACCCATGGCTGGTTGGTTGGAAAAGCTTTGCCACAGTTTTTTCTTCCCGTTATTGCTCCAGGCAATAACTTTGTGCAACTTATTTTCTAGGGCATGTTTTTTAAGCCTGGGTCTAGATTAGGTGCAGGGGGTGTGTCTCTTGCTAGTCTGGACCTCTGACATTTTGTCTCCTGTCTGCTGCACACCTCTGAGCTCTGTTGACCAGACTCTCTGTGCTTGAGAAGGACAATATCAAGCAGGTGAAGCATGGTGTCTTTATGAAAAATAATGCTGCAACTCACTCTCATGGTCTCAGTTTTTTCTCCACTTCTGTAAAAAAATAAGAAACTGAGACATGTAAATATGAGTTAGAAATGCAGAGTGAGTTTTCATGTCCCAGGATCCCTGGGCTCCCATGGAAACCTACTGCAAGATCTCCAAGGGATTTTTGTATGATAAATGTTGAGGACAAGGAAACCAGCAGCTTTTCTTTCAATTAGCAACAGCACAGCAGCCAAAGACTGGAAGGTACCTCCCGAGTCACTATGTCCAGAGCTTTGTGATTGCAAACAAACAATGGCACATAATCCCTTTAATAAAATGATCATGTTCCACTTTGAAAGCCAGTAGGTTTTGGGGGCAGGACTGATACCTACTGCTAACCCTGTGAAGCCCAGAACAAACATCTGAGCTCAAGATAATGCTACTTACAACCGGATTAAATCCCTGCTGGGTGCCCTATAGTTGCAACCACAGGGGAACTCTGCCAGTAGCAGCACGGCTTTGCCACTCCATGTCCATGTAAGGGTAAAATTTGCTCTATTCTTCCTCATAATTAGGTGCAGTGACTAAACCAGGCTTTATATAGTGTCATACTTGTTTCTATGCAGGGGCATATGCAGCATTAAATGGAGGGCTGAGCAGCTGCATGACACTGGGACATGTGTGGTGCAGACAGCACCAGAGGGATGCTTCATTTCCTCCACTTCCCTGTGCTCACTGTGGGTAATAGCCATTAGCTGGAATTTTGTACATTGCCCTCCTGTGAGCGAGGCTAGTTCATGGTCTTGGGAGAGACCTGTATGGTGAATGGGATGCAGGCAAAGGTAAAGCTTTCTGCTAGAGATACTACTTTTTCTCTTTCTCTTGAAGGACCTGATCCAAACTGAAGGACACTGAAATCTGCCAAACTCAGCTCACTGGAAGCAGATTTAGAACAGAGCCTGGGTCTCTTCCACTGCGTGAATTCCTGCCATGCCTTCTCAGACAAAGACGGTGACCACATCCTTACATCATGCAAGTTGTTTAGTTTGGAATGAAAGAACCAATCTGTCAAACAGGCAAACAAGTGGACATGAGCCAAAGGACTGGACAGGTGGGATGAACCAGTGGTTAGGCTACAGTGGTCCCCATAAGACTGTAAGGAAAACCCATGTTCTCTTATGCTGTGGGGTCAGCAGCAGCAGTGTACCCTGTCCAGCTCAATGCAAGAAGGAGTGAAGAAAGGTCTGCCCAGACATGCCCCCAGCATGGACCCAGAGCAGGAGCATCACATAGGTGAGATGCTATGGGATGCTGCAGTGCCTGTAGCTCCATGCTAACTGCGCTCCTGTTGTGTGGGTGCAGAGATGTATGAGGGGATGCCACCCCACAACAGGAGTGCAGAGAGCCATAAGGAGAAGAGTGCAGTCTGGGTGGCTCCTGAATACAGCCCAGCGTCAGGGCTGTGCTCTGTGTGGCTGCAGTTTGTCCCACTCAATAAGAGTTTAAAAGTGCAGAGTGCAGCAGAGGCAGCCACAGGACTGTAATGGCACCTCATGTGGGAGCCTGCATGGTTTCCTTGGCTGCCACCTCTCTTCTGTTTTTGATGCCCTAACCTGCTGACCTGAGCCCTGCCCGATCCCCTCATACACTTTCCTGAACTGCCTCCTGCTTGGTTGCCTTGTTTGCAAAAAAAAGGGTTTTTGGACAAACAGAAGTGTCTTTACTTCTCTTCCACCCTGAAAACCTCAGTCCTGTAGTGGGAAGGGCGCCTGGCACTGCAGCAATGGGACTTGCAGATGCGACCAGGGAGTTTATGGGAATTTGGGGCAGCCCTTTGCAGCTGGGGCTGAGAAAGGTGCAGGCATTGGTAGGTTGCTGAGTTTAAAGAAAGGCTGTAAAAGCAGGAGGGATCCAGGGGCTGGAGATGTTACCATAACCACGCACTTGTGTTGAAGATGAGGGATTTAATGTAAACTTGGTCCAAAAAGAGAGAGGCACAAAACCTCACTGACCTCAGTGGGAGCAGTCTCACCCTTCTAGGTTTTCATATGACCCCATCCCACTCACAGTAGATGGCCTCCTTCAGTTGCTTACATCCTCCACAAGCATTAAATACATGCAAAAGGGGGTAAGAGGGAAAGGAAATGAATATTGTATACTGTGTGGATTTCAGAGATCCACACAATCTATCTGTATCCTTCAGGCCATCACAAGCAATCTATGAGCAGTCTCCACAAGCACACGCAGACCCAACCATTAACATAATTCTCTCTTTTATTCCTCATCGTTGTGGTACTGTATGCTACAGTCTTAAACGTTATTTGTTTTATCCACTTTTCAGCATTTCAAGCTCATACTATGCTGGCTAAAAAAAAAATATCCCATTTTTATCTCGTCTGATTTGATATTCATCTGTCCCTCACTGATTTTTTTCTCCCCCTTTACCATAATTTTGGTTGGTATTTTTTTACCTCAGAGAACATTGAGAACTCTGTCTCAAGGCTTCCAGATTAGACAGAAGACTGATAGGATAATGATGATAGTATGTTAAATGCTATCTATGTAAATCAGCTCTCTCCATCAATGGATACAAGATGCAGCTACATTAGATCCCTTTTTGACATACATTTTCATTTTTTAAGGAAGAGAATATTGGATTGTTATTAAGCTACTTTAGAAAAATCTTTGCATTACCAGGCACATTACTATTGTGCATAAAGTCATATTAAATTTTGGGATGATGTACAACATCATTTTCTTTTAAAGGCTGCTTTTAACCTCAAAGTATCTTCTTTTTAGCTTCTGCTGAGGGATTTGTTTATGATAACCAGTGACTGGGGGAGGGGGAAAAGGGTGTTTTTTATTAAGCTTCTTGTAGTAGATAAATCTGAATTTTGCACCTCTGATAGAAAACTGGCCCTGGCTAAGGGAAAAAAACCGCTGTTATATCTCATCTGTTTCAAATGCCTGGGAAAATAGCTCAACAGATAGCCTAAAAGTCAAATTTGCGCTGCCTTAGATTCAGTGGGAAGCCAGTTGCAAAATCAAGACCCATTCACTAGAAAAATCTTGCCAAGTAACCCCTCCCACTTGTACTCTTTCTTTAATGAAAAAGCTATTTTTGTTTTCATCTTTGAACTCAGAGATGCAGGAATGAAGATATTCCCAACAGTGATGAGTAAAGTGGTGAAAATCAGTTTTGCTTTATTCACGTCTCTGGACCCTTGCTGGTTTTCACTGGCAGAGGAAATGTCCAGCCAAAGATGTATCATTAAAATTCATCTTCAACCTGTCACTAATCTGGGGAAATTCACCTAAATGGAGGGTGGGCTTTGTTTGCTATTTCATATAAGACTGTACAGGCAACTCTTAATTTTCTAGAGTTATCTTTGGCTGTGGTGGCCCAGAGCAAACTAAATCCCGATTACACATTTTTTTCCATGAGCAGCAGGACTGACGAGCTGAGATTCCAGTGTTTCTCTTCTACATGGGCTCGCTAATGTCTAATAAGGGTAAGTTTATTAGAATTTTCTCTGTGGAAGGCATTAATAAGAGCAGTTTCCTCCTTCCAGAAATCTATTTTCATAAAACCTGCATGAACTCCATGTATCTGAGACCTCAGTTGCTCCGTCAAATTTTCTTTGAAATTAGCCACTGCATCTGAAAGTTATTAAATGGGGACCTACAGATGTAAACACACGCAGTTACACACAGCATGAAAAATCTCATTTCTCCATTGGAAGAGCAATGAAAGCACAGCAGAAAAGCTCGTGGTTCTGGTGATCAGAGGCAGTGGTGATATGATCAGAGATACAACCTAATGCAAATACAGCTTATAGCTGTGCCATTCCCAAAGCTAGCACATGTAAACCAGCTGAAGCCTCTCATAAGCATTAAGGCTTTAGGTAGAGGTTGGAGTGTGATGATCCAGGCTAGTGATTTCACTTGAAAGGGTGGGAGGATTTAATAGGCTGAAATTCAAAAGGAAAGGCAAGAGCAAAGTAGAGATGGGAGGGAAGCCCAGTAGAACTGGAGTAAGAAGTGCAGGAAGGTGAGAGGCTGCAGGAAAGTGGCTTATACCCTTATCTTTCCAAATCTACCTACTCTCCAGGAGGTCTTGTCTGCTGAGTGGCCCCATAAGTCCTTCCCATACGTATGGGAATGGTTTGAGTTAGTGGGTTTTTTGGGGAACTGAGCTATGGCTCAAAATAATGTGGACAATCAGTGAAGCCTTAACTAAAAATATAAGGCAGTTTAATCATAATATGTATATATAAGTGAATCATGTTTACATATGCCTATCTGTGTGTATTCTTTGGTGTAAAGCCTATGTTATGTTTTCATTGTGATTATATAGTTTCAAGACTAAGTTTTAAGTTAAATTTTTATGCATGCAAAATCTCTATCTCAGGAACTCTGAACTGAATGCTAAGATTATCATTGCAGGAGATATTAATTTGTAGCCTGTGGGGCACGGTGGAGATATGGGGGTTTTTAGGGTACTCAGAAGTTATTTCTTAGCTCTAGATCTGGACCCAGCCCTGGAATCCTGTTGATTACAGCTGTGTGCCCAGGTTGCTATTGTGGGCAGGCACGTGTGCACTTAAACCATGGCCCAGTGGTGCCATTATGTCAGAAGGGATCAGAGCTGGAGTCACTCTGAAGGCATAAGTATTTTTCTTAACACGTCCTAAATGGCAAAATTCACATTGAATAATTTTGGTAATAAATGGCAACCTAAATATGTCAGGAATGATTTAGTACCTGTGAACCATGTAGCTGAAATGTAGATGAGGCTAATTAGCTGATTCCTTAACCCAGCTCCCCCTTTCCTCTCCCTCTCCCCACCAAAAGCTGTTCTCTTTTCCTTCTGTTTGCAAAACACACAGGGTTAGGTTACAGCTTTGGCATTGCTCTGCTTATTTTGTCCATGTGTCCTGTGTTTAATACAAATAAGTAGAGACAAGAGGCTTGAGAGCAAGGTAGGCAGCCAAATTCACAGTGAGTAACGCAGGCATCAAGGCAAAACGAGGTCAAAAAGAGCATTTACAGGCAGGCAGGATGCTTCATGCTACCTCTGTGCAGAGAAGCTGCCATTAGCCACATGATGCTCTCACACCCTGTCTGGTTATTATATACAGAGGTGAAGCAGGATCAAAAATCAGTTGCTGACTAGGAGAGATTTCTAATGTCCCTTTGCCTGGGCCCAGGCTGCACTGTGCAGTTGGTACTTTAGAGATCTGTGAATAATTAATTTCTCAGCTTGTTTGCCATTTTAAGAGAACACAAAGCAAGTTTTCTTCTGAAATAGTGTTCAGAAGAGATGACAGTGCTGGGACCTCTCACTTTGAATTATGCAAAACCTACTTTTTCGTTCTGTTTGAAAAAATATACTGTATAGATCTATATATAAAAAGCCTGAGTTTGAGCAAATTTGGGCTCAAAACCTTCCTGTTCAA
Organism: Psittacus erithacus; assembly: GCA_009867235.2. Lineage (NCBI taxonomy): Eukaryota > Metazoa > Chordata > Aves > Psittaciformes > Psittacidae > Psittacus > Psittacus erithacus. The sequence continues at coordinate 98,925 of WYDI02141174.1, read as the reverse complement.
ACATGGAGCTGTAACTTTTCATTCTTCGCAATGTCAAACAAAGTGATTGGACTTTTTCCTAAAAAATGTTAGGTAATATTTTATCTGGGGCTGTATGGGTAACCCTTAACTGCATCTTCTGGATGAGTAAAACAAATAATTACCTGGGACCTTGTCCCTGTCTGTGCTGCCAGACCCAGCACTTCTGCCTGGCCCAGCTGGACATCTGAGCCTCAGGAAGGTTCATAGGTGGGGTTGCAGATTCATGACATTTCCAATATGCACATCATACAAAAAGACTTATCCAGAGTTATTTGCAGTGACAAGGTGAAGGAGGCTCCAGCTGGTGCCTCTCAGCCAAAGTATGCAGGGCCTGGGGACATGTATATATCCATGTCCCTATCATCTCTTTCTGCAGGGAAGGGAAATAAAGTCAGCACCCTAAAACACAGTAGGGTTAAAAAACAGACAAGGGGAAAAAGCTGTTTCTGCAGAGCAGGGCATTATTCCTTCCTTGATAGCTTTCTTTTCAGGTTTAACTCTTGCTCACCTGGGTATGAGCAGTGGCACAGATACATCTGTCATACAGGTATGTGATGGTCTCAGCTGACAGCCAGCAGCCATCAAATTAATGTTGCAGTGATGATGCAGAAAGCCAAAAAAAGAGCATTTTGCATGAACATTTTGCTTAATCCTTCTGAACTAAGGGTGCACCTTGAGTCACAGTAGCATGTCCTGTTGCTCTTCTGCAACATTCTTTAGCTGCTCTCAGGTCTGTTCTTCAGTTCCCTGAAAAAAGGGAGGGAGATGAAATAGCCATTGCATAGTGCTAATGTTGCTTTCCCAGGCACAAGAACTGGCCTGGCTAAGGCATTACAATGAGTAAGGGCAGGAAACAGCTCTTGCCAAACAGCTGGCTGGCATAAGGAGGAGCTCTTGCTGGTAGGAGAATTTGGGAAAAATAGTTGTCTTGTGCCAGCTCTGCTGAGCTACACAGCTGAACCCATGTCAGCCCAGTGCTTCCAGTTCAACAGGCTGGAGCAGTGCTCCTGACTCAGAACTGAATTCTGCATGGGCCACGGCAAAGCAGGACACCCCAAAAGCTTTCCCTATGATCTAGATTGGGAAGTGATGATAACCCTGTTGGTATCTGCTCACTGTGACTTTGTGCAAGGGATATGTAGAGCAGCCTGTGATTTGCTCTGGATGCTGTCCTAGTCCCTGTCACCAGTAACTTCAGACAGGATCCACTGTTGGGGTGCTGCAGCTGACACCCCCTGGGGCTCAGCAGGACACGCTTTCCTCTGCAATGGGAAGGACTGTGGCACTTTCATGCTTCAGCTTTACCCTCTGCCTGTGTGATGATGCTGTATGGTAGGAAGGTGAACACAGCCTCTGTGTTGGAGGGGGCTGCGGCTTCTTGCTATGAGGGCTGGTGGCACTTGCAAACTGCCGTATCTGGGTGTCAGAAGTAACCTGGATTCATGCTGACTTCTGGTAGTTCTTCAATAGTCACTGTTAGAGATAGCCAACAGGCTCCATGCTGCCCCAAGAGGGTCCCTCTGATGGCTTTAGCTCCCACATCTCATGCACTGGGGTGAGTTGTCTGTTCTGAGCAGAGGAAGCCCATGCAGAGTGAAGGGTCTGACTATGAGATTTTAGCAACATGCTGCTGCTTCCGTCTCCTGTGATCTGTGCTTCTAGGACCTGAGAGCCCTGAATGTAAACACACAACTGCATCATCTGATCCTTCTCAGAGCATTGTTTGTTTGGGGTCAACTTATCTCCTTTCAAGAACAGGATGTTTAGGGGAAAAAAAAATAAATATATAAAGCCTATCTGTAATAGTCTTAATTGTAAACCGGCCTCTATACTTTCAGACTGGAACCTAATTAATCATTGGCTGTACAGGGAATTGATGAATTGCTTTGCTGCTCTTTACTCATATAAATCTTTGATTTAGTGATTACTGCATTTTGATTTATCACTTACTACGCAAGTAATCAATACTTATGATGAATGAGTAAATTCAAGTACCACCCATTTTGCAATGTTATATATATAATGTGATATATAAAGCACACATTGTTTTCAATGTCTATTTCTAATTATCCAAACTGGAAATATGTGTCTCTTCACCCACAGTGATATCTCTTTTCTAGCTGGTTTGCAATAGTATAAAGTAGAAGTAACCCTATTATGACCAACACTGAAGTAGTGATAAAGAAGAAACTGAGAGAAAACATTCAGAGGGGGAAAAAACTTGTTCAAATAAAAAACCTAACTGAAGACAGGGCCTCACATTTTGGCTAAAAACCCTTGTACAGACCTTTTACTAGTGTAAACTGGTATAGATCCTGGCCTAACTTTTGTTGCGTATCTTTGAGTCCTTCAATTCAATGTGAATCTGATCTCAGGGATTATTACACAGGAGTCTGACTGTCTGCAGTCCTTCAGAATTGCAAACTAATTGTGGGATAAGAGCTATATATAATTTACTAGCTATGGATTTGTTTTCCTGCTTTCAGAAGTCCCTTTATCTCCCTACCCCCCAGGAGCTGAACGTGGTTTGGGTGAGAATGGGACCACACTGGTGGGGACCCCAGATGTTGGGAAGAAAGAGGGGTTTAGAGGGGAAGAGCCCCATTCTGGGGCCTGACAAGTTTAGAAACCCTCTGGCAATAAGACACAGTTGATAATGCTTTTGCTCTAATCCCATGAGAGCTGAGTGGATATTAAATAGAATCTGCCTGGATCATTGCCTCCTGAAAAATACAGAGGGGTCTCATCAGCATGGACCCTAACCTGCCCTGAGAGCAGCAGCATCTTTCTGTCTTTCCTGTGCAGAAAAAGACCTCACCCATGAGTCATTCAGCTGTGAGCCCTGGGTTAGATCCAAGGTCAGCTGGAGCTGATGGAAAGACTCTTGCTGTCTTCAAAGGATTTGCAATCAGATTTTTGTGCTTGCAAATGCTTTCAGGAAGGAATGATCCCCTCTGCTCCTTTTGTGGTCACGTGGCTGCTCAATGCTGTAGAAAACTCAGCTGAAAGCTAAAGCAAGGCTGTGGTTTGTGCTCTTTTTCAGGGTTTATGTTAAGGCATTGATCCATTTGTGGACTCCCACTTATGCAATCAAAGGTCAGACTGACTCATCCTGAAGCTTTTGGTAGAGCTAGGTAACTAGTAGATGCCTCATACCAATTTTATTCCTGCCATATGTACTGTTGTCCCCCCTTGCAGTAAGGAGAAGACCCCAGCTCTTATGGCTGCCCGCATTTCCCAAGAGGTCTTGGGTTGTGCCAGTTCTTTGGAGGTAAGATTTATAGAAAAGGGATGTTCTCCAGGGCTCTTGTGATGAACCCCAGAGGTTTTGTAATCCTCACCCACAGATGATGTCAGAGTATTTCTGAAAGGTGCAAGCTGTGACAAGGCTGAACTGGACATTGAGAAACCAGACTACAACTTGTAGGTCACAATCAGAGCATTGTCCTATCTGTCACAAGAAAGATGTTCTCCATTCTGTCTCTGGCTTGTCTGTCTAGATCAGGTCTTCATGGGAGCCTCTTAGTAGCTCTGCAGGTTCCTTATTTCATTTGGGAATTAAGAGTGGTGACATAAAGCGCTCAGTGAGAAGTGCAACCTCTTGGGCCTCCCACAGTCTCTATATTTGTCTTACACTATTTTAGAAATAAAAAATAAAAAAGAAATCTTATCTCAAATAGAAGGACCTTTTGCATTTTGTATAGGCCTATTCATCACCTGGAATCCCTCAGTATAGCTCCAGTGATGTTCACGTAACTATGGGAAATTAACCTGACGCTCCTTTGGAAAGATGCAGTGCTCTTCTAGGGAGTTGGGTTAAAGTCGTTCTTACATTTTTCTTTTGTTTTTTTTTTTCACCTCCTGTAGCCATTCAAGTAAAACTAGAGGCTTACTGCAAGCAGAAAGGAAAGAAACTCCTTGCCTGCAGTGTGTTCAGGCTCAGCTCTCCTGCTCCAAGCAGCCAGTGAGCCCAGCACTCCTCATTATTTATTTTGTTCTGGGGCACTGTCCAAGAGTTATGACCAATGTTCTTCAGATACTGATATATATTACATGTGCTTAGAGGAAACCCATTCATCTGTTCCTTGTCTCTCTCCCCCAGAGCCCGGATTTCCTTGATTGTAAAGCAAGATAAAGCTGCTATCTTGACTTTAAAGACTCTGGGAAGGAATGTGTTCATGATCTCTCGCTCTCCAGCTCACTATGCAGCCCCCTTGTGATGGACACAATTTATTTTCTCTCTCCAGCTTCCTCCATGCTTGTCTAAACTGTTGAGAGTTTTCTAGATGAAGAATTAAGAGACTCTTTACTCCATAGAGGAATATATTCCCACCCCTTTGCTTTTGGATGAAGAAGGTAAGGTCAATGTCCTGTCTGGTTTGAATCATCCCTCCTGAAGTGAAGCTGATGCCCCTCTGAGGAGTGTTAGTCTGGCATATGCAATGGTCATGTTATGGCTCTGGCAAAACTGTTGGGGTATCTAGGTTTCAGATGTATTTATAGTATCACACAAGCTAGAAGAAGACAAAAGGGTCCTGGTATTCCATTGTGTTATCGCACAAAGCATAACAACTGGTGCTGTTGTAGCTAGGATGGAGAACCACGCAAGTCTGCATACATGGAATTAAAAGAAGAAAAAAATGGAAACGGAGCTAGAGAGGTTTTTGTAACTGGAAAAAGCCCATAATAAATCCATGAGCTATGCATAGCCCTGGGGCTTTATGACCACGAGCAGGCATGAGGGAATGACTTGAACTTAACCAAAGCCGTTAATTACCTGGCTGAGATCAAAAGCATAAGTAAGGGAGTATATTTACGATGCACCTTACAGGATATGTTTCAACTTTCTAGATTTTTTTTTATTAATTGGTTTGATTAAATAGATTTAAAGAGCCTGGGCAGAGGCTCCTAAATCATACTCCATATTGATCTAATGAAATACTCAATAAATTTACTAATATGGCTCCTTTGCTTTGTGCAGTCTGGAAGGAAATGCCACTCTAAATGGTGATAACTCAATGTGGAGCCTCAGTAGTGACTCATGGCGAGCAGGGAGGATGCTGGGAAAAGGTTCTCCTGTGAGTTGCAGGAGTTTAACAGCAGTTCCAGGCTCCTGCCTGCTCTCCCTACAATCGCTTTCCTACCAATTTTCCCTTGTATTGACCAGCTTCTTCTGTGACTTCTAGATTTCACTGACATTCACCAGCTTGCTGAAGTGTGTGATTGTTCAATATATGGCTCAACAGAGACCTCCCCAAGCAGAACTGTGTTCCAGAGGTCTCTGCTTTATAAATACACCACACAATGTGTGGTCTAAATAAAATAAATCCTGTGCAGCTCAGGGTAGATCTAATGCAGAAAATGTATGATGTTTATTCCTTCCTGATGCAAGAAACTGAGAATGACTGGATGAAAAGTTTACAGTTTTTCAGGGTTTGCTTATATTGATGAGAATCAAGAGTTTGGGCAAGGACAAGCCTTTCCTGCCCCAGGGCAGCAGGTTGTTATCACACAGTCTCTTTTGGCTGCAGTTTTGCTGGTAGAGGACTTTGCCATCTCCTGCTGCTGCCCCTTTCTAGATCTGCTGTTTCTCAAAGCAGTATTCAGCTATTTGTATGGGGGATCCTAGACCAGTTTCTGCCTAAATGAGCTAACTTAGCAAAGGCTACTTAAATGGCTTCATCAGGATGCAGTTGTGCAGGTGACGTAAGCGGCATATCTGCAAGGGGGGAAGGAGGAGCTTGGAGATGGTGGCAAGGCCCTAACACAGCAGTACCTCCCCAGATCAGCCTCCTTCCCCAGCCACATATGGCATGTCAGCTGATTTACCTGAATTGTTTAACTATTTAAGTTTTCTTGAGCTAAATGAGTTAGTGTCCATTTAGTGTGTGCCTGGGAAAAGCTAATGCAAGCCAATCTGCTGAAGCCAAGTTTAAATACATGCAAGTCTGTCCATACAAAGCTTTGGCAATTTGGAGTTGAATCTCACCAGACAATTGCAGGGCTTCCCAGCAGTTTGTGTGGGCAGCCACTGCTTCTGGCAAACATCAACAATTTCATTCATGTGCCAGTTTTGTGTCATACACGATTACAGTTGTAATAGGGAGTCTAATAAGGGTCTTAATTTTTTTACTCTTTATTTCAATTGATAAATTGAGGACAATATGGTTTTGAACACTGTCTCAAAGCCAGTGTATGGCATCAGGGCTCTTCCTATGAACTGGGGAGACTGTTCAGTCTCATCCAAACGTCTGTGTGGTTTCTCTCTTTCTTATTTATTCTTTCTATTATCTTTTTTCCTTTTCTCTTGCACTTTTTCTCTTCATTCTGTTTTCTGGGATGAAATTGATTTTTAACTATAAACATAAATCCTAGAGAAGAGATCCCACTGGTGATGTATTTACTAATGGCTGTGAAAATCAGAACCAGAGCGAGGCAGGGAAGGAGGAAGATGGCAAAGACAAATATATTTGGAAACAGCCAACCAAGGAACAAATTAAAAATGCCCTTTGAGTAAAAAAAAACCAAACAAACAAAAGAGGAGCCCCTCTGAAGAACATAACCTCAAATCTTTTGTCTGCCTTTATTGAATCTGCATCCCCGGATCTTGGGAACTGCTTAGAACTTTTGCCTGTTAGAAAATAACCCCTGACATTAAGCAAAGAAGTTGAAAACTTCTTGGTTTCCCAAACCCCACAGTTCTTCCTCTAAAAGGGTGAAGTTTTCATAGACTCATAGAATGGTTTGGGTTGGAAGGGACCTTAAAGATCTAGTTCCAACCCCACTGCCATGGTCAGGGACACCTTTCACTAGACAAGGTTGCTCAAAGGCCCATCCAACCAGGGCTTTTGTGATATTTTATGATGCATCTTTGATTCTGAGAGTGAAAATGAGAAAGGAAAAAGATGAAACAGATCTTACTGGCAAAGACAATTTAAGGCCACAGCTTTGTGGGGGCTAATGTCAAGGGAAAAGCCACCTGAGCCTAGCCCTGCTTGCATTGCTCTGCTAGTCACTTAACATATGCCCAAGGGATAACATCAAATGTAACCCATAGACTCAGTGTGGTTCCACTAATACCCATGTGTTCCAGAGAGTTATGCCGTGCTTCCCAAGGAAAAGGATGGCCACAAGGACTCTGGTGTCACTTAGTGTAGAAAATTCTACTTTGTGCAGCCATCTGCTGATGGATCTTCTTTGGTTTTGCTCCATCCTTCCAGGCAGGCAAGAGCTGACTGCATCTGCAGTGAAAAGCCGTAGCAGTGGCTCAAGTCCTTTTTGACAATCCCGATGGAATTGCTTGCTCCTGGGAGCAAATGTTGCAGATCTCCTGGTTGGGGCCTTGCCAGTATTTGACTAGACAGGACCAGGATGTTCCCAGGCATTGGGTGTTGGTCACTAGTGGACCCGGAAGAGAGTCAGAGGCTTTCACATGACTTGGTCTGACCTCCGATCTTTTCCTGTTTCACCTCCTCTGGTTTATTGCACACCTCATGGTGTGCAGCACTGGGGACTAATGTGCCTCCCACATTAATACAGAGCTATTTCTTCAGTGACTCTTTACAGTCAGTATTTCCATGTGTTTTGTTTTTGTCCTTCTACTTGCAATTTTTTCACCTCCATGAACAGTAAACCACCATGCTGTCATTTCTTTTTAGATAGCTATGTGATGTCTATGCTACGGATGCTCCTTGCTTCCCATCTTCTTTGCTTCTGGCTTACAGAAACATCTATTACCCTTCTATATTCTCCCTTTGTAACGGAACTGTGGCTCTTTGGAAAATGTGCTAAAGGCAAAAGGAAATTATGATCGTGCTAGCACTGATGCATTCAGCAATTTCCATGGGTGAAGAGACTGGGAGCAGGATCAGAGCAATGCCCCCTTCCTCCTTCAGAAAACATGCCCTCATCTGATGTGCTGTGATACAGTCATTCAGTTCCTTTTAACACCACTGGCTCCTTCTCCCCAATGATAGCAAGGGCAGAAGGGACTTTTGTGTTCCCAAGAAACAAATGAGAAGGATTCCATAAATACTTATACCTAGATATTTGCTACAAGGGCATCTTCGGTTCCTGAAAGGAAAAATACCCACAGAATACACCTGAAAATAATTTCCCAGTTTACAAGGAAGCATGCAGCTCCTCAACACATGATCAAATGCTGCTGCTTCTGAAGGCAAACGCAATGAAAGGTGTCGAAAGAGTTGGTGAACTTACCAGATTTCTGCATGAAAATAAGCAAAACAACCCTACCCACCCCCACCTCCCCCCCAAACCTGTAGGATGCTCAAGCCATGATCTCAGAGTGTATGGCTTGTGTGGGTCACCAGGGGATATAACACCTAGGTGGAATGTGGTCCTGAGGAATTCACCGCTTGCCTGTGAAAGGAGCCAGGAGCTGTAATCAACTTACCCACTGTATTTGCTCCTGCTGTTTGCTAATGAGTGAAGACAAAGCAAACAGCACACTTTCAGCTCCATCAGACTGAGATATTTACCTGTAGCCAGTTTGTGCCTAATCAAAATTAAAGCAAACCAGGCAAAATTAGCTTGTTAACATTTTTCATTGTTAGCATTGGAGAAATGTCACTTTTTGCCTGGGGCAGTTGTGGTAGCTTTGCCACAAAAGGAAAAGGTATTGTACCAGCTACGTCCCTAAACATTTAGTCCTGGGCATTCAAATGTAGCAAGAGTAATGATATGACACTTCTCTATTAATTTATGCAGAAAAGGAAGGAGGCTGGGGACAGGGTAGACCAGTCCTTAGCTCAAAACATAATGTAACTGGCAAGTAACGAGCACTTTCTAGTCTTCTTTGATGTATGGATTTCTGACTTTTTTCTAACAGAGATGACCCTTTGTAGAATAATTTTAAGTCAACTGGAAATAGATTTGCTTCTCTCATTTACCATTTCTGCGTCCTTTGGAAATTATCCCCACAGGCTGAAGATCTGTCTCTCTCAGATTTTGTGACAAGCAGCATGCAAGTTAGGGCTATTTTGTGTACTGCTTTCTCCAAGCCTCCTCTGCAGCATCCTTAGGAAGAGGCCATATCTTGGGGAAGGATGGCCAGGTGTTCAGAGCCCAAGAACTTGCATTCCATTCCCACCTTTCCCCAGATTCCAGTATCATTTCAGGCAAGTTCCTTATCTGCTTCATACTTCAACTCCCTGCCTGTAACACCAAGAGAGCACCAGGTCCTGTCTCAAAGATAGATACTCAGTAGATGAGCAAGTGTGACGTGATCCAGTGGTGGAAGCTGGTTAAGCAGACATGCAGATTTTAGGGATGACTTTTTTTACTGAGTAAGCTAAAATTGCTTCTAAAGCTACAAGAGCTTTTGAGTTTGCAGGTGAGTGCATGAAGAAACAGAGATTATTGGTCAGCCTGACTGAGGTGAAGCTATAGAGAGCAACATGGACTTTGGAAACCCAGAAATCTGGCTTAAAGCGCAGGAAATAGTCTATGTGCACAACAGCGCTGGCATTCAGAGTTAAGGTAGAGAGTTCCTGTCAGTCTTTCACTCACCAGAACAACTTCAACACTGCACGCAGCCATCTACTACCAGAACAGTGAAGACAACAACTTCTTTAGACAGCAGCCAATTGAATTAACTATGTGGGGGATTTCTGAAAAGGTGGTGCCAAGTCCCGGTGCCTCTATTCATACTGTCAATGCCACAAGCACAGTGATTTTGTGTGTATAATTCAGATCACCTCCACAATTTGCAAACATGCAAAGAATAGCCCCTCTCTGTAAGCAAATACTGCAGAAATAGTAGTAACCACTTTGCTATAGCTGTAGCTGCACTAGTGTTACTAGTGCACTTCCAGTACCAGCAAAAATGTCCTGGAAATTGGAGAATGCATACTTAAGGCAACTCTTTAAAGTGTTATTGGTAACTCCCCACAGTCAGTTCTTCATTATGCAGGATAATAGAGGGTAGGGGACAGTGGAAAAACCCAGATGATGGCTCTGCTTTTGTGGAGCAGGGCTCCTGGGGCAGAATAGCATCAAGAAACCACTTCTGCTGAGTGAAAGGCTGCCACTGAGTTTGTAAAACACTTCATCTGAGCTAATAACAGCCATGCTGAGACCCCAAACCAGCATGGACAGGGCAGCTGGGGTGCTTGTTCCCTTGCCAGGCTGATCCAGTCCAGAGGAGCCCCCATGGACAGCAAAGGGCTGATTTTTCCTGTTTCTCAGTGGTGAGCCACTCATGGAGGCACAAAGTCTACCCCAAATTGCTTTCTTCCGAAATGAAGCCCTGTCTTCATTATTTGTCTAAAATATAACCCTGAAATCAGCACATCCCGAAACATTCCCTGTTTAGTATATTTTAAATAACAGCCCTGATATAAAGCACTTTTGGAATAACATTAACATCTGGGCTGACCCCGCCTCCCTACCAAGTTTCAGCATGATGTTAATTAAAACAGGCAAGTTATAAACCCCAGGAAATGGCAGCTGACCCTTGACTATGAATGTAATGCTGTAATAATATGCAGTAAAAAAGAGGCATAGTCAAACTGCTGCCCAGTTCGTTCCTAGAACGATGCTCTTTCTTTCTCACCACTGTGCTCCCTTGATCTGGGAAGTGAGACCATTACCTCACCAGAACCTTTGATGGGCTGCTCTCTGTTTTCAGGGTGGTAGGTGGGAGGGAGGCAGCCTGGGTACCCCTAGTCACCCATAAGAAAATGATCCTGGTGTGACAGGAGAAGCTGTCTCTTGTAAATCTGAAAAGTAAAACATGGTTTCCTGACCACGTATGGTCACTGATGATCCCGTGTTGCTCTTTTTCAGGACAGAGTTAGCCAGAGCAGCCCTGATGCCTGGAAAAATAGAGGATTATTTTTTCCTCTCTGTATTTCCAGCTGGACATGAATGGGGAAGGTGGAGAAGGATGGCACCAAGAAAATGGATATAAACTCCAGGGCTGAGGGCAGAGCAGAGGTTTGCCATGTGCCACCTTCAGAGGTGCCATCTCAGCTCTGTGCTGGAGCAGTGAGAAGATGCAGAGTTTACTTGCACGTGTCCATCACTGTAGCTGACCTTTCTTTGGTGGTCCATAAGTGAAGGAGTGTAGGTGGCTGTGATGGTGAGCCAGCTGACAACTGAAAGCCAGAGTGGTGAGATGGGGTCAGGGTGGAACTGGAGAAACCCCTCAGCAGCATCACCACATCTCTTGCTGACTGAATATTAGATGTGATTTGGAAGTAATTAAAGGAATGTTTTTGTTGTTGTTGGAAAATGCAGTACTGTTGAAATTGGAGTGTTTCCTCTCAAGATGTTGCTTTTTGTCAAGCTATGAATGAAAAGGAAAAAAAACCAACAAATACAAAACCCCTCCCAAAACAAAACAAAACAAAACAAAACAAGCAAAACCCCAAATCCAAAGGGCTCCTCGCCCTGCAAGCCTCTCTAAGTAAACCCTACAGGTTTCAGTTCCTGTGGTGCATCGGAATCCAGCACAGCAGCGTTCACAGGGTCCCAGAGAATATGTCCCATTGTTTGTAAACAAATTAAACTAGCTTTTGAGCAGCTACATTTTATCTTCTCTGTGAGCTGGAGGAACCAGGATATGAGCCTACGAAAGGCTGGGATGTAATGGATACACCCTGCCCCTTCTCTCTTTGAGGCATGGGAAAGGTCAACTTTTGTCCTCTAAAATGTGTCACTGCTATAAATATGACTGCATAATTTATTGCAAATTGTTTAGCAAATTTATTACAAACTATTAATAAACCTCCTTGAAACAGCACAATGAGCGTATGCAATAAACAAGGAAAATATTTGCTTGATTCAAACCACATTGGATGATGCTAAATTACTGTTGAATAGATACATTTTGAAGGCCTAGAGGGATGAGCACAGGCAGCGCCCGGATGCTGCATCGCTTGCCCAGAACACACATGTCAGAAAATATTGGGGAAGTGACCAAACCTTTTTGTCAATGGCTTAAAGCTGAGATAAGCCCTGAGTGTTTAAATTGGCAATTCTAATAGCTACCTCAATCCAATCCAATTCACAGCAGCTTGGCTTGTAAGGCAATCGGTGATACAGTGTTAATGCCAACTAATCTGATAAAAATTGACACAATGACAACGTTGGGCCATTAGTTACCAGCAGTTTTTATGTCTGTGTAAATCCATCGTGTTTTACAAGGTACAAGGGATTCTGGGAGTAGGGGAATCTTTCTGGTTTTTCAGAACTGTGGAAATAAAGCGCTTTTGCCAGGGAAGCAAACTCATCCTCTTGCTGTGCCTGCTGCCTCTGAGCGCGAGAGTGTTAAATGGCAAAATTCATCACAACTAATTTCTATTTGCCATCTATTAGGCTACATTGTTTTGTCCTCAACGTCAGGTTAAATAATGAACCTCTCGGAATAGAGTAAATTAACCTCCACTTTATGTTCATGTCATTGTCAAATGGAAACATCACTTGTACAAATGAAAAAGATTCATTAGTAAAGCTAATGCATAGGCTCCACTCCAGTAAAAGATAAGAGCGATTGAGGCCTTGTCATAATGCCGTGTCGAACCGCTGGCTTGTTATTTATGATGCCTGCCATAATCTTTGGAGATTATTTTCAGCAATGGTAATTAGCACACAATGCATCAGGAACAATTATGGAACAATGTCTTAGCTTGACAGGTATGCCACCCTGCTGCAGGCGAGCTATGATCCATGAGAAATTCAATCAAATCTGCATGCTGCAGGGAGTTTATTAATATTTCTCCTTCCAAGGCAGTTTGAAAGGCAGCTATGCTTGACCGGCCACCCAAAACCACTTAGCAGCGTGATATGAGTGTGCTCCTTGTTAATACACACCTATCTGCACAAAGCCTTCCTATGCACTTCCAGCTGATTAAAATAATGTCTGTGATTTTGCTGTTTACCACAGTGAAGAGAAAATTGCTACCTCCCCTCGCTGGCCACGGGGGCTCATTCAGGGTAGGCTGTTGCTAAAGGAGCTCTGTAACGAAGTGGCAAATTCCTGTGCTGACACAAATCCTGTAAGTCTGCTCAAAGCAGTGGGACTATGCTGATTTACAGCTCCTTACATCCCAGCTTAGGAATCAAAGTATCCCCGATGAAGGCAATTTTCCACTGAATAGCACTAATGCAACAGCGTGGCAGTTTCTTGTTTCAGGCATCCCCACAACTCTGTGTGAAGCCTCTCACGAGAAATCTGGGACATCAACAGTGCTCAAAGGAAAGGTGGTGTTGTGGAGCATTGCACATGGGTGGCATGCGTGGGACAGTTTAGAGGCTGGGCATTGAAGGTCTTCTGAGCAGTGGTGGTTATTGTGCTCCCCAGGCAGCATCAGGGTGGAGCAAGGGGAATCTCATCCTTTCTCCTGGGGCTGAGGAAGGTAGGACCCCAAATGCTTTTAGGAGTGTTGTAGCTCCAGCTGATCTGCCATGAACCATTTTATTTCCATAGGGTTCAGATAATTCCTGCCATGTGACTGCTCATCACTTGCCTGAGCCAGTACAAAGCTAATGTATGTGGCACATGTGGTAGTTGTAGCTATCCCTCACAGTGTAAATGTAGCTTCTGCGGCTACAACTGATTTTAGTACCTGCTGAATAATCCTCCTGATGTTTTACAGATAATGCCACATGCACCATGATTTTGTTGTTTTCTTTTTCAGCAGTGACATGTGGATCTTCCAGCCAGTTTCTAGACCTGCCTAGGAGTGCACAGCAGAACTGTACAAGATGGGGCCAAGCTGAGGTGAGGAGAGAGATATACAAATCATGTACCAGTCTTTAGAAATACAGTTGTTTTCTAGCTTTATTAAAAAATAACAGTACAAAGCCAGAGAGCACCTTGGCCACATCTTAGAGGACTTTGGCTTCATGTTTCTGGGCAACCTGATATAGTTGAAGATGTCCCTGCTCAGTGCTGGAGGGGTTGGACTAGATGACCTTTGAAGGTCCCTTCCAACCCAAATTATTCTATGATTCTATGTTTCTTAGATATGCAGATTGAGAGAACTGCTTGATAAATACTGTTTAACATCTTCTTTGGTTGCTAATAGACTGGGGGATACTTCATCATCCTCCTTTAATAAAAATACATCACTCTGCTTCTTTCTACATGCAGAAGTGGAAGTGCTAAATGCACATTTCTGCCCATTCTGCATCATTATTAATGATTTATCATTGTCATCCTTTAACAGGCTTATATCATGATTAGGCTTTCTTTTGTTCTCAATAATGCTTAAAGATCATTAAGAAAGAGAATTCATGTGCACATGTCAGTGGGTGAAGAGACACCCTTAACACAGGGGGACATCCTGGGTGGAGAGCAAGAGTGTGGGAGGGATGGCTGGTTGCATTTAGCGGCACTGACCATATTATAAAATCATCAGTCAGAAAGGAATTGTTGCTTTTTGTTTATTTTAACATTATTTTCCATGGGGACTGCTGCTAGGGGCTGAAAGGCACGTCTAAGTTGTGTTTTTCTGTAATGCAAACATTGTTTGGTATTTCTGTTGCACACAAGCTCTTTCCTTCCTCTTGTTTGGTATTTAAATGTATGGATGGCTTGTGATTAGGAGCAGGTGGAGGGGGAGAACAGGACAAAGTGATTTTAAGTCACTCCTCTTTTGTGCCACCATCTGTTCCTGGGCTGGAGTGAAAGTGAATGCACACAAAACTGATCGGCACCATAACTTTTCCAAAGAAAATGAGGATGATCAGGAGAATCCCAGGGGACATAGGCCTGATGGGAGAGGTCACACCCTCCTCCTCTGTACCCTGACAGATTGCTGTGCTGCTTTTCTGCTTAGAACAGACAAGCCGCCATTTATTAATTATGGGTTGTTCTGCTGCTGAACCTAAAACTTGGGCCCCCCCTGTGTTTGATGCTGTATTAACACAGAGCTCAGCGGCAGTCATTGGCCCCAAAGACCTTACAGTTTGCATGTAAGAATAAAGAAAACAGATGGATACAACAAACCGATTGCAGGAGCATGAAGTAACCATGAGACAATTATGATCTGTTAAACTATTCAGGTCAGGAAATGCACTGCAATACTATCCTCAATTGAAACACTAGAAGGATGCTAAATGGGCAGAGGGCAGAGTGTAATGATTAGATTTGGGACAATGGATTGAATGTTCTATTTCAGAGATTGCCGCAGGATTTTTAATGACCAGTTGTGATCATGGCTTGTGTTTTACATACTACCCAAGGAACCTGTATCTCCAGTTGCTTTATACCTCTTTGATGCACACCTTGTGAAGGCCTAGAAGGCTGGTATTTAACACATTAATTTTGATGAGATAGTCAACAATAATAAAGCCACGATAAGCACTAACTGATCACTGCAGCTTGCACATCTCAGAAGTTGAGTATCTCCCCTCAGAAAACAGCTTTTGGTTGCCGTAGCCATCCCTGCGAAACGTACCTGCTACTCCACATACCAAAAAGCACTAAAAGTTGTTTGTGAACAGGCTCGGGATGTTCCAAAGACATTTGCTTGGTGTGTTTGTGAGTCAGCTCAAGGTGAGGGACCTTTAGAGGGCACTGAAAAATACCTAGCTAGGCTTCTAGATTCTATGCTGATGGTGCTGTGGACACGGCACCTGGCAGAAAGAAGCCTAGCATGTATTCCAACCCCAAATTTAGCACAGGGATTATGCTTCACTTGGGCAGAGCTTAAAAGGAGTGCAGGATACAAGCGTCTAGTCGTGAATCTGGAGATATGTGGTGTGTGCAGGTACCTGCAGCCCTTCTGTGCTCAGGGACAGCCAAAGCTCCGTGTGCTCCTCGCTTGCCTTCTGTCCAGTACCTGCTTACTCAGTGCAAAGCAACACTAGACATGATGCTGTGATATCCAGCTGAGAAGATCCCTGCGGATATTCTTGAGGCACTGAAGACAGTACCAACCTACAAGATAATGAGTGCTTTCTACCTCTTCCCACCACAAGGAAGGCTGAGGTCCCTCAACAGCTGTCTGCTCACTCTTAGTGGACTTCTCTGAAGGTGATGCTGGCCTGAGATCTTCAGTGATGCTGCTGCAAATATCCAGTGAATAAGGACAGAGTGAGGATGTCCCTTAGAGGCTTTGAATAGTTCATTGCTCAGAGCAAAGCGTCTGCCTGTTGCTGAAGGAGCCTGTCCAGACCGCGGGGTTTGCTGTACTTGTACTCACCTTCTATGAATGTTTGGGCTGGCTCCAACCTATTGTAGCTCTCCAGAGTTTTACAACTTTAAATCAGGTATTCAGTGCTCTTTGACTCCATGTTGGTCCATACAGCCAAACCCTGACAAAAACAGTTTAATGCTTTATACAAGTATTTTCTTTTTAGCGATTCCGGCCAGAGATGCTGAGTTGAAGAACCAAACTAATTTCATGTGCTTCTCCAACACCCCATTATGACATTTATGACATATTTTTCTGTTTAGAAGGATGATTTTTTCCAGATGCCAGCACATCTAAAACTACCTAATGAGATTTCCACAGATGTAGGGCTTAAAACCATCTACGGTATTTTTATTTTTCTCTCTAAGTGATGATGCTTTCCAACTGAAACATTTCCCGTATAAAGCACTAGAAACAGTTCAATGTGTATCAGATTCATAGACAGAAAAGCTTGTTCGTTTTAAGGCAGGTATTATAATTGAGTCTTGGATTTTCTACCACTTGATTTGAAATGAGTTTTTTCTTTGGTGTTGGTCAAGATTTAAAGACCAAATTCCAGATCTGGAGTTCAGGGTGGACAGGGATCTCTTCAAAGGCCTTGTACCTCTTCTCTGCAGTAACACCACTTCCCTACACACAGTGTCTTGCCTTCTACATTGCAAAAAAGGTATCATTGGATCTGTTTTACACTAGGAAAAGACAGGAACAGAAAGATGAAGTGACTAGTGGGTGAATGTCCCTCTTTTCTCCGTGGATGGGAGAAGCCTTTGTTTCCTTGAGGACAGCTGATGCTTTTCCTGTCTTGTTATTTTCATCCTTTGGGGGATGGTGATGATGAGTGGTCTCTACAGGGTAGACTCTATCCCTCTACTCCCTGCTCTTCTTCCCTTAGTCTGCCCATTTAGGAGGGAGGAAACCAGGCTGAGAAGTGTTTACCCCACCAGATGAGGCACTCTGCAAGGTCATTCAGGGTCCCCAGAAGAAAACCGGGCAGATGCAATGTGGTTGTTATTTGATCAGAGCCTCAGCAAGGCAGGATGTTTATACTGCTGCTGGATGGTCATTTTCACTTTGTTCTTTACACTTTTCTTTCTTAATGCAGCTGATGAGACCCACAGTTTGTTCAAGATCAGGAAAAGCATCTGACTCCTTGAGAGCCGTTCCCCTGGTGAATATGGAACAACACAAGCAAAAGATCTCGTGTTATTCTGTGGCTGGCACCAGGATTACTGGCTTGGATGTAATACCCAGGATGTGGAGACATGAGAAAGCTGTTTAACTGTGTATTGGGTGGGTGTAAATCCTGCAACCTACTGCTTCACCACATTTCTTCTGCTTTCACACAGAACAATTATTATATTTCAGTGAAGAATGACCCCTATTACACTTGAAATAAATTGCAGCATTGTCTGGAAATATTTAAGCTGAATCTCTTTTACTCCTGTAAGAGCAGAACACCCACAACCAAGGAAGGGAGGCTGGGCCGTTCCAGCACTGAACTCAGCCCTGCAGATGTCTGTCACCTGTTTCTAAGGAAATGTGCAAGTGTTTGGGAAAGATCTGGGCTTCGTTGTTATTGTGGGAATCTGAAACCACTCTGAACTTTGCCCTTCTATCCCCTTTCCAAATTTCTTCTTCTGTTTTTTTGCAGAAGAGAAATTGCTATGCTCATACTTCACTAACTGGTTTGCATTAAGGGCTCTCTTCTACAAAATGCCAAGTGCTCTCAACTCCTTGCCCAAGCTCAAAGTTGCTCTGACCTTGCCAAAATTGAACTATAACATTCAGATTTGGCCATAAGCTAGAAAGTCAATCTCCAGTCCATGTTAACTGATCTCTTCAGGCAACACCCCCACTCCTGTCTGGGAAAGGGTGTCATTCAGCATGACACATGGTGTTAATGCATAAGAGCAGACCATACCTGCAGCAGTGTTTCCATCTGTGGGGCCCATACCTCTTGCCCTACTAGGCAGTGTGCTAGGCAGAAAAATGAGTAGTGTGCCTTCAACAAGCTAGTGGGGCTGCTAAACAAGAAGCTACTGGTCCCTCATGGAGAAGGCAGAAGCTGGATGCCTGTAGAACAGGAGAGAAAACCTTGTATCTGGATCTGGCCCCCGTCTTCTTTATGAATAGCCCACGGCTAGGTTACTCCCTTTCCATTTTCACCAACTGCATGAGACTCTTAACTGAACTCTATCACTAAAACCTTGTTCCTTCACCCCAGCAGTTTGGCAGGTCACTGTGCTTCTCAGGAATGTGAATAAGAGAAAGCTTTAGCAAGTGGAAACCATGGTATGATACTTGTCATGAAGAATCTTCCCAAACTCGTGCCGTTGTTACGCAGCAGTCTGTCCTTCACTGTCCAAGCACAATCATGTCTTGGAGAAGCTGCTTTCCAGGCTTCAGACTGCGTGAGCAGAGCTCAACTGACTGGTCCATGGGAAGCAAACACGCTGCAGAGCTGGATGTTTTTTACAGGAGAGGTGCCCCACATCTGGTACAACCTCATGGACACCAAATTTAATAAATTAAGAGCAGGATCAAGACAATTATCCAGATGCTGTACTGGGTGGGACTGCCAGCTGACATTATTTTGGAGCCAGAAGCAAGTTCATATTCCAACAAACAAAAGAGGTATGGGTTTATTTGGAGTTAAAGCCAGCTTGAATATCTGCCTACTGCTCCCTCAGTGGAATGTTTTGGTGCTAAAAACCATCTAGAAGAGGGTGTGAATATTGTCCACCTTTGCATTTCATGTAATAAAATGATTCCTGGTCAGCTGCCGTGTCAGTTAAGAATAATGCATCTAGCACTTTGCATGATTAATCAGATGTCAGGATGGATGTTCTCTCCCAGCGTATCATCCCATGGCAGCCAGCAGCGCAGTTACAAATGTAGAAAGAAAGAAAAAAAAAAAGCAATAATAGGAAAAAGAATTATTTTTATGTGTACTCGTCTGAAGATGTATTTTTCCATTCAGTAATTAGAAAAAAATAACCATCTGGAAAAAATCATATTACGGACAAGGCGTGTCATGACATTTACAGCAAATATTTTTGCTGCTAGTATCAAAACCAGCCCTTTGCTCTATCAAGGGCTGAATATTCATATACACATAAATGTTCAGTAAATAAAAGGGCCTCTGTAGAAACTCTGTGCTGGGCAATCCTGTGCTCCCAGCTTTCACATTCTCATTTGTTTATACTTTTTTCAAGCCCCTATTTTTTGCATCTCAGATGTAAGTGTCTGTCGTTCCTTTCCTTTGCCCTTTTGGTCTCAGGAGAATGACAATAAAAGGAGCTTCTGTGGAAGAAGTCCTGATATGAGTGAACGTATCAGGAGGTTATGAGGTCATGAACATAAATGAGACAAAGTTTCCACAGAAATTATCAAGAAAATTTATAATCATGGGCAATCTTTTTCAGCCAGAAGAAGAAATAAAAGGTGTGCATTGTAAGCCAGGGTTTGAGAGGGAGCAGTGAAAGAAACCAAACAGCTCCCGTCATCTTCTAGATTGGTTGGAGCTTCCTAAGGATGTTGTTAGTCCCTGCAAGCTGCCCTGTGGCAGCAGTGCTTGGGGTTGAATGACAACTCCCCTCTCTGTGGCACTCCTCCTACTGAGGTAGAAGGGGCTTTATTAACTCTCAGCACTCTTTTTGAGTCTAGAGGCTAATCTATGGGTTATGTGAGGTGTAAATCTCGCACAGGGTCTTTTCACATAGGTAGGCTGCACTCTCTTTGGGTTCTCTGCAGTCTGTGCATCCTACAGGATGTTTTCTCCTTTGGGGTATCTGGAGCATGTTCCTGGGATGCTGCAGTGTCCAGTATCTGTGCAAGTATCTGCAGCCCTCTCCAAAGCAGCAGCTGTGAGGGTACTCTTTCAATAAGGAGCATGCCTTGAAAAGGTGAATGGAAGTGAAATGTCAGCATCTACATTGGGGTGGTAGAAAAAAGGAAATTATGGCTTTGGTTTACAGAATAGTAAGCAGTGGTGACATTGGCAGCCAGATGTTCCCAGGATGTGGGTGTTCGGATGCACAGGTTTCCCTGAAGCCAACCTCTGTCTGTCGAGAGGTTATGAGCTGTAACATTCATACTGCTTGTAACATCCAATTACCATATGTACTATAAACTCATATATATCGTAGGCTTTAAATGTTCCTTTAAAAATACAATTTAAAATATTAAACTATAGAAACTGTCAGGTTGTACTGATACTTATACATTTCTTAATCATATGTATTATCATGCCTTTAAAATCTAAAAGGTTCTAGGAATTCTCTCTGTGTTTTGCATGGATTTTGAACATAATCTACAACTTTACTCAAGTAGGTACTTCGCAACTATTACTGTTAATTTTAAATATATTTTCCTTTTAGCATCTTATGAGCACTGCCTCCCAAGGTGCCTCCACAGATGATGGAGGTAGCAGACAAGCAGTTGCTCTGTTTAGCCTTGAGTGTACCAAAATCTCTTTGAAATGGTAACGT
Organism: Psittacus erithacus; assembly: GCA_009867235.2. Lineage (NCBI taxonomy): Eukaryota > Metazoa > Chordata > Aves > Psittaciformes > Psittacidae > Psittacus > Psittacus erithacus. Next base: position 78,251 of record WYDI02141174.1, on the reverse strand, counting down.
GGTAATTCTTAATTGCAGCATGTGACTACTGTGACATAAAGGAACAGTGATACCTTCTCTGGGAGGAGGGGCAGTGGAAATGAATCTTCTTAACAAAAATCAATACCCCAAAATTTGAAAGCAGTTGATGCAACTGAGTTCAACTTGCTTATTAACAGACCTGACCAATGAGTTCCATGTGCTCCCTGTTGCTAAGTTGCCTCTATAAACAAATTGATTAATTGATTTATTTTTTCCCCCCCAAGGCCTTTTAGTGTATAAGCAGGTCAGGCAGCTATGATTTCATTCTGCTCGTCTACTCAGCACTGGCTTTGTAAATCAGGTTGGAATCCCAGTTCTTCATCTCAAACATCAGCAGTGTCATCTGCAAGCTCAGATGGAGAGGTGGGTACATGTTGAAACTTAGCTCTCGGAGAAGATGGAGAAAGAGTGGGACTGGCTTTCAGTGTGGGAGTGGAAACTATCCACCATGTGCCTGAATTTGGAGTTCTTAGGTCAGAACCTGTCCTTACGGCTTCAGGCTTAGGTTGAACTGGAAAAAAAATAAGGAATAAAAGCACAGTTTTAATTTAGATTTCTCTTCCAGCTGTTTCTGAGTGAGATCTTGACTGCAAATCTGTTTGAACTGGCTAATATTAACCTACCTCTATGATATGAGGCCAGATTCTAGTGAGAACAATGTCTGAGATTTTAGAGATGTCACAAATAGCCCCAGGCCTCAGTTTGCTATTAAATTTGTGTTTAATCTCACCAGTACAGCAAAGCTGCCTTTGCAGATAGTCCTGGTGGCCCTATTGCTGGGCATGATTAGAAGCTGGGTCTGTTTTGCTCAGCATGTTACTGCTTGACAATTCACCACTGGGTTTTTGAAGCTGTGTTCCTGATGCCAGGCAGAAAGGCAGCCAGAGCAAGCCTGTTGCAGCTTCAAAGTCAGAAAACAAAGATATTCCCACAGTACACTGAACAAAATGAAAAAAATAGCAAAATAAACCAAAAAGAAGAGAAAATCTAGAGTCTTCACTGTGTCAGCAGCAGCAAAGGAGACAAAGGGACAGGTCTGGAGCTGGCATAGCCACAGGGGAAGGAAGAACCACAGCTGCCTATTGCAGAATGATGCAAGCTGGATGCAGGCAGCCCCTTTTAAGCTTCCTTAAACTCAGTCTATCTTCCTGCTACTCCACCCTATGCGATAGGTCATTTTAAAAGGTAAGAGAAGCATCTTGCTGAATAGCTTTGAAGGCTTGCTGCCATTAGCAGAATGTTTAACTCCTTAGCAAATGACTTCTGGGCTTAGTTGTTTACTTAATTAGTTGTGATTGTATTGAATGAATTCCTAGTCTTAAAGCTGAATGAGAAGCATGCATGTGTAAGGACTAGGTACTGCAGGACCGGTGCAAATGGCAATTGATACCATGGAAGTGTGTAGAAACTACTGCTGGTGCATGCCTTGGTATGTTGTTACTGGGAGAACAGTCTAGCAGAAATGGAGACTGGCAAGATGGGCTTGTGTCTACTGGATGTATGAGTAAAGAGATCAAATCCAAAATGTTTTAGCCAAAATTTGGAATATTTTCAGTTGTAAAAAATCATCTTTTCTGAATCTGGCAACGCACAACAAATTTGGTATCTAGTGGGTGTTTTGGATTAAAACCAGCTATTTCAAAATGCTAATAGTTTATATACTGGCACGTCACTTCACATACTTCTTTTCTTTCTGTACCACTGCACCCTACTTAAATGAAGAAGGCAGAGAATGCAACAGCAGCCATATCTGTCGGGAATGGGTTCCTCTATATCTCCCCATTTTTACTTTTCCCTAAAAGTTAAAATTGTGGATTTTGTGGGTGTTTTCTTTCAATGATTTTTCAACTGTACACAAACTGAAAAAAGGCAGAAAATAAACTGGGAAAAAAGAGTAAAAATGGAGGGGGAAAAATTGGGGACATATCAGTGATTCCATCGCAGTAAGTTTCAAAACCTAGTTAAGAAGAAAAAAGAAGGGGGAAAAAAACATAAGGCTTAAAAAAAATCACCTCAAATATTTCAGAGTGAAAAGTTTTGGAATAAAAGAACTACGGCATTTTTATACAGTTCTTCTGTTTGTTTAAATCAGTTCCAGTGCTCTCAAGTTAGCTTGGAAACAGAAGAGTTAGAGTCAAGAGGTTCAAAATGCAGCCTTTTAAAGAGCAAATTGAATTTCCAGAAGGATTTCATGGTCTTTTGTAGGGAAAGATTGATGCTTTTTGGGAGTCAATGTTTGGACCAGGATTGGGGTTTAAGGCTGAAATCACATAAACTTTGTTTCTGTAGTTTTTGGCTGCACAGCAGCAAACATCTTGCTCCATTATCTTGATTTGCAAAAGCATCACAAGAGTAGTTGCTCTAATGAGCTCTTGGTTCTTTTCCCATTTTAGGTTAGATGCAAACCCAAAATGCTGGTGGCTGATTCAGGCTGTGGGATTTGAGCCTGAACTTATCCCAGAATTTAGAAGTGATCTTCAACATTTTGGCTTTTACCTATTTCCAGTCAAAATATGTTTCACATGACTTAATCACTTAGCTAAGTAAATTGAAGGCAGTTAATTGTTTGTTTCTTTCTTTATTCTCAAAGTAATTAAAAGTTAATTCTCTCCGTAGTTGAAACTATACTCTGAAGCAGAAAAAAATGAAGACTTTATTACTACCAAGGGTTTTGTTATTGATCCTAATGATATAATTATGCCTGTCCTCAAGGTGAGTCAAGGTAATAATGCCTTTTCTCTGTAGATTTGAGGTCTCACCAAACATTAATTGAATACCTGTGCTTGTTTTGGCTGGAATAGAGTTAGTTTTCTTCACAGTAGTTTGTATGGGGCTGGGTTTTGGGTTTGTGCTGGAAGCAGTGCTGATAATACAGCGACACTTTAGCTATTGCTGAGCAGTGCTTGCACAGAGCTAAGGCCTTTTCTGCTCATCACTCTACCAGAAAGGAGGCTGCGGGTGAACAAGGAGTTGGGAGGTGACACAGCCAGGACAGCTGACCTCAACTAACCCAGGGGGTATTCCATGCTATATGATATTGTGCTAGCATGTAGAGCTGGGGGAAGAAAAAGGAAGAGGGGGAAGTTCAGAGTGAGGACATTTATCTTCTCACGTCACCATTATGTGTGATGGAGCCCTGCTTTCCTGGAGATGGCTGAATGCCTGCCTGCAATGGGAAGTGGTGAATGAATTCCTTGGTTTGCTTTGCTTACATGTGTGGCTTTTGCATTATCCATTAAACTGTCTTTATCTTAACCCACAAGCTCTTTCACTTTTACTCTCCCTACTCCAGCTGTGGGGGAGTGAGCAAGTGTCTGGATGGTGCTTAGCAGCTGGCTGGGGTTAAACCGTGTCAATATCTTACCTTAGAAACAAGATAGCCACTGTAGCACACAAGCGTTAGCCTATTGCACTAGCTTTAACTGTAGGCAGACTAGGGCATAACATTGCCAGGGAACACCTATGAGCATTGCTCTCTGTGTCTTTACAGCCAGCCAAAGAAAAGTGAGCAATGATTCCAGGGCTGGTACTGCTTTTGCCCTCAGCAGGACCATGTGGTAGCCTCAGAGCTGGTCTGGATGCTGCCAGCTGGGACAGCCCTGAGCTGTGCTCTGTTTCGTAGAGCAAATAGGACCCCAGAGCAGAATGCAACTGAAAAGTGACAGGCCAATGTATATCTAGGAGTAGGAAAAGATGCTCCTATTTCAATCCATCCTTTCCCAGGCTGTCAGCAAGCAGATACTAGATCAATAGGACATGGCTTACCCCTCCTACCATGGTGAGGCAGCCATGGCCTTCCTCCAGTACATACTAATTTTTGTTTCTCTCCTCTTGCCACTTTGGCCCTTATATACATTTCTTCACTGTACTAGAAATTTCTTTCATGTATCAAAGAAAAAAGCCTTAAAAGATCCCTTCAAATGCCAAAACATCAGAAACAGTGGAGAAATGTATCATGACATTCAAGTTTAGGCATGTTTTTTCCTCTGACTGCTTCTTTTCATCTCTAGAGGAAAGACAGACCTTTTAATATGGGTCTTGTTGGGTGCTCATTTTGTTTTCAGAGACAGGACACTAACTCTGCCATCCCCAGTAGTGTATGACCTCTATCTCTAAAAAAAAAACAACAGACAAAACCACCCATCATAATTAATCTTAAACTTTATCTCTGATTAGTGCACCAACAAAACAACCTTTTCTTATGCCAACATTTGATATGCTGGACATATGTCAGAAAAGACATGGGCCATCCATATCTTATCTTACATTAAGAAGAGCTATCCAAAAATGTACTTTCATTACTGTGACAGTCATGTCAAAAAGAATTGATTTATTGTCAACGCATCTAACCTAACAATGTTAATGGACTCTTCTGACATCTTCTCATTTGCTTCCTACAAGCCTATCAAAGAGATGAAGCAAGATGGTTACCAAGCTCTGGGGAGTGGTGTGTGTATGTATTAAGAAAGCCCATGAAGGCTCCTTGGATTGCCTATAATGAAATGAGATGCGGATGCAGGAGGAGGAATTGGGAAAAGGTTTCTTCAACACCAGAACAGACCTAACATAGAACTTCAGCTTCCTCTGCTGCTGTATTTCCTCAAACTTTAACAGTTCTTCTGGGGATTAGTTAATGAGGTTGATTACTCCACTGGTTAGCAATATCTGGAAAGGATTTACCTGCATTTCACCTCTGCATATTTACTTGTGGCTCTGATGGTGCTCAGCACTGCTGTGAAGGATAGATGTCCTCTGGAGCTGTCAGAAGGTGAATGTCTGATACTGGGCAGGAGTGTTTTCTATGTTGTGTCTTTGCCAAGTCAGTCACTGGGAAACCTATTCTGAGAAAGGCTCTGCATTCCTGTTATGAATGAACTCGCCTTCTGCCAAAGTATGACTGGCTGTCTGCTGCTAATCAGTGGTAACAGGATGACCTTTGCAAGTGAATAGAGCAAAAGGCAATTTGTCTTATAGAACTTGTACAACTGTTTTGTTTAATGAAACAACGTGATTATAATCTTCCCACAAAGGCACATAAACAATTAAAGTAAATCTCCCTCACATGTTGCTAGGTGTTTACATAACTCATCCTTCTCTCTTATCAAATGATGTGTACAATGCACTCCTGACTCTGGCAGAACTTGGATTGTGTAAGCTTAATCAAACCTGATAAACAAAAGTGTTTCCTATAATGCTGGAACAGCATCAGCACAAGCCAGCACACATTTATTTATGCACCTAGGTTCTGTTTTAAAAAAGACTTCCAGTCACCAATGTGCAGTACTTAAACAGCCAGGGGAAATGCAGGAACGTGTGCTATTACTAAGGGCATAGATACTACTCTCTTGGTGCCCATTATATTTTCTGCTTCCTCAAAACTGCCAATTTTCGGTTTGAGTTTGTTATTCAAAAGATGACTGAGAGGGCCAGGCTGTTGGTACTTGTATTTTCTACTTCAAGTTAAAGCTATCATAAAATTCTTTGTTTACAAGCATTTACCAAGAGTACCCCATGTGAAGCTTTCTTCTGCTGCCTTGACACTGTCCTACTGTGTCCAGTCTTGGTTCATTGAAATGTCATTTCACAGGGGCTGAACCAAATGATCAAATTGCTCATATAACCCTAAGGTCTGAGTCTTAAAAGTTTTCTTTTTCTCTTTCTTTTTTTTTCCTTCCCACTTTATGTGGGAAAACTACAGAACCTACTTTCAGTGCACAGGAAAAAGTGCGTTAATGTGCCAACATCAAGTGGATTCCACGAGTCTTCTATTCATTAAACTCCCAGTTCCTCTGCATATAATTTATCCCAGTTCGGTTATGCTCCTCCAGGGTGTGCTACTAAAAAAAAAAAAAGAAGCAGGGATTTAGCCAAAAAGAGGTGTTTTTGGCTCCAGAAATCAACTTGCACCTCCTGACAAAGGAAAAACAGACATGTTTTGCCAAAAAAACAAATAACCAGGCCTATTTTTTAAAGCCTGCAGTTAGAAGGCACATTTACATTGTTCTGTAGTGATTCTCTTTTCCTAACACGCATGCAAAACAAACAAAAAAACCCCCTTGTTTCTCTTCATTATTGGCCTTGTACATACATGACCCTGTTTATAAGATCTAGTGGTGACTTCATGCTTGTAGAGGACTGGTGATGGATCTGACCCAGACCATGGGCCTGAATACAGCGCTGCAGCTGGGAATGATTAACTCTGCGCCCAGGTTTTGACTTGGGCTCCTGGATAGTGAAGCTGACTCTTGGATAGTGTGAGACGGACCAAGTCCAAACCTCTTAGCCAACACTGTAATGTTAAAAACAAAGGACTAAATTACCTCTGCTCACGGAAAAGGACTTTCACCAAGAACAAAACTATGAGATTCCTGCTGTCCCTTGCCCCTTTTTCTGCTCTCCTCCCCAAAACCAGCTGGATCCCCCTAAGATTTCTTGAAGCCTCAGTTTTAGGGTCTGGAGAGAGCTAGTGAGGCTGATTTGCTGGGAGGCATCAAGTTGCACAGTGCCCTTTGTTAGACTCTCTAAGTTAATTATGCTAATCGGAGCCCTGAGAGTTCTCAAACATGCCGCATAAATAGGACTGCTTCCTCTTTGGCAGAGCCTGGACCAGGAGCAGTACAAGACCCTCTGTGGCCATAGGGATGAGAAGCAGATGTACATTTAGGGGGAGGGGTCCACCGCTGCTCTGCCTTGTGATGGGGGCAAGAAGAAGGTGTGCTGTGAGAGTATCTGAACCTGATTTCCGAGGTCCTGGCTGAATCTGTGTTACTTCCCTCCATAAATTCTGGCAGGCTCTAAAGCCTCATCTATAAAAGAAAGTGAGAGATGCAGAAACTCTGAAGACAGGTTCTGAGTGTGTGGGAGACTTGATTAATTGCAATGTCAGACAAAAAGAGAAGGACATATTTTAAAGTAACAGCAAGACCTTTCCACTGAAATAAAGTAATTCTTGAATCTGTTCTGCTACATGGGCATTAATCTTGAGTCCCTCCTGGAAAGCCAGTGGAGGTGATGAGGATTGGCAGGGGAAAGCGAGTACAGGATCTGGTCTGTAAGCATAGAGAGAAACAGGGCAAAGGAGAGGAACACTTTTCCTTTCTCCAGAGCATTTAATTGACAGGCATTTGGAAAAAACACTCCTATTGGAGCAATATGCCCTACTCCATCCTGTACCGGCTCTGCTATTTATGTCTTGTGTGTGCATTCCTCTCATGCCACTGGTACAAAAAACACTTTAAAACTAAATCTGTAAGAGAACTCCTGAGCTTTATATTTCTCATCTAAGTATTTTAAAGGATTATGTAAAAAATAATAACAGGGAGCTCAAATTATTCAAAATCGTGTCCTCCATGAGTTTCTTCCTGGGAAACTATGATATAGAGCATAAATGAAATTCAATGATAAAGAATTTAACTGTTGAGGTCAGAATGCCTCTGCCTGCCCACATGTCAGTTCAATAAACAGCTACTCAAAGGAGGAAGGAGAAAAAATCTTTCTTACTTTTACTGGCTGTGTCCACAAAAGTCCCATCTCTAATCTCTCAGGGGATGAACTAAGGCATAGCTCTTTGTAATGTTTAGTGATTTATAAAGCTGGAGACTGTGAAAGCATTTACTGTTAATGGATAGCATCATTTGCAACAATTGTCTGTACTTTGAGAAGTTTTTCAGGTAAATTTCACTGTACACCAAGTCCTACTCCAGTGGAAACAGTGGTATAGGATGCTGAAGAGAAAAATCAGCTATGGGTGGGAAAATGTGTTTAATTTCCAGAAACCTTACCCAAACATGTACAGATTTAAGAGGTTAGGGTCCTTTAAGGTGTAATTGCCATTTACCTTCCTAAGGTACCCTCTTTTTAATTAAATTTCCTTCTGACACTTTTAAGATACAGCTGGAGATAAAAGAGCATGATTCAGAGATCATTGGTGTCAATGGGAGTTGCTTAATTCACTTCAGTAGGCTTTGATGTCAAACTTAAAATAAGAGATTTCCTGAACTGGGATACAAGCTATAGCCCATTGAGGCCAGTGGAAAGACAGATACTAATTTTAATGGACTTTGAACCAGACAATGAACATCAGAAACAGACTACTTGGGTGGGTAGAGTTAAATGCATAGGCTTAATCTTGGGGATCAGAGCTTAAAAGCATATTCAAAATGCAACCCCGTATTTAGTGAAAGTCCAGCCATCATCAGACAAGCACCACCTTAGATTTCAGTTGAACAAATCCCAGACTGATGGAGGGTCAGTTTGGCTCGATATCTGAACAGCAATCACTCCTTCAACAACTACTAAAATAGTCTCAGGACTGACTTCCTGGTTATGAAGGTACAGGTACAGGATGGGCTTCCCCCATTCATACAGATGATACGGTCTGTACTATATATGCTGAAGGAAGTGCAGAAAAGTGTTCTCCTTTAGTTGTTAATCAGCTTACCAGTTCTTGCACGGAAAATGCTATATTCTGGACTGTGATCCTGGCAAATAACCAAAGGGGAAGTGGATTTTCAAATGCTTATTTTATTAATCTTTAAATATCGCCTCACTAGGGCTCCAGGTGCTGAGTGGTTTATAACACTCTAAATTGCAATCATGGATAATTTTTAATCCTGTGCATACATTCCCCTACTGTAGCTGAACAGGGATCTCACATACTGTAAAATAGAGAAGAGCTTGCCTACCAGATCTGTTGCTAATCTCTGGCACGGCAGCACAAAGGGAATTTCCTGCTAAACCATCAAGTCCTTGAGTGATTTGTAAAACACCATAAGAGTCTGAGAGCATTTAAGAGGAGGAAGAAGATACAGAATCGCACGTTCCTGCCCCCAGCACATCAGCCAAGTGGGACCTAATCCAACCACCCCCTGTAGTTAAATGAAGAACTTGACTAATTTTTGGATCAAACCCAGGTAGTGCACTGTCTCGCATTAAGAGCACTACACTTATCTTTGAGTTGTATTTTCTTTACTTTGTTTCTGTACAGATAGTTACTTGCTTGAGGGCTGGAGGATTTGCAGACCGACAATATTTGAGGTTTTCAACACTACCTTCATGTTTCAGGCACATTTTTACATGGAATTTCGGGGTGCTGCATTATGACTGAGTTTATTAGGCTGACGCAAGAGATATTTACAGAGGACTTTGGCTCACCCTCTTTTCAGCATTTATTAACTCAGGGGTACAAGGCACAGACCTGATTCACCTATTGACTGTGGCTTCCTTCCAGAAGAGAGGAACTAGTTATAAGTGATGATTATTTTAACTTGCTTAAAGAGTTGGATACATGTCCATTTAACTGAAGAATAAGTGTTGGCAGTAGAGGAATGGGGCTGGCAGCTGGCAGTGTTTGGGAAGATGGGGGAGAATTTCACTGTAAATTGAATTATAAGAGGATCTATGTGACAGAAGGAAGCCTCCTAATGGAGGCTGGTGCTTGTTCCCTGTGAAAAGCCATCAAGGTTTGGATAGCTGGCGTTTCTAATTCTGTCAAATGTCAAAATCAATGCTTGATGGGTTTGCAGGAGCCAGGCAACGGGCATGCCTGTGCTGACATACCAATTTGGTACAAGAAAGGGACGAGGAAGGGACTTCCCAGAATAAGAGTGAAATGTCTCTTGAAATTTAATTTTCTTAATAAGGTTTTAAAAGCATTAAGTAACAAGGCCATTTCTATCCTCCTTCTAAAATAAACCTTAGGCTTCGTTTGCAGTTTTCCACTTGTAAGCAACACATGTAAGCAAAGGATCTGTTGTTGCAACCCTGGAATGCTCCCAAGCAAATGATGCTTCCTTATTGAAAGCAAATGAAGAAAAAAGAGAATCTGTCAAGGGGAGAGAACAGTTTAATTGGATTAAAACCTATGAGCATGTACAGTAGGGGAGGAGAAAGCTCCTCTATCCCTAATTCCTGTGGAGAAGGCAAGGAGATTACCGGGGGTGAAGCGGGAGCTAAGCAACACAGCACAAGCAGCCAGCCAAAGCCTGGAGTTAGCCAGTGCAGGGGCCCCAGAGGAGTTGCTGGTTTCTTTCAGGTGGCTGGGGAGTTGCCTCTAGGAAAGGGTGGCTGGCAGTGCTCATTAGAGGGAGCGCAGGTCTCCTCTGGCACTGAATGCAGATTAAGGAGCAATGTTTGCGTGTGTGGTTCATAAGCAGTCAAGTGGTGTGTCCAAAATACATTTCGCTTTTTCTCTAAAGGGACAGCCTGTAGATTCAAGCCTGAGATTTCTTATGCATTTCAAATGACTCCAGCCCTGGTCTTTCATCCGCACACTGCTATTTAAAAAAGCCCTGAGTTTTGGATTCCTTTTCATTGGCTCTCAGGGAAGCAGAGACTTTGCAGGGGAAGGTGCTGTTATGCTGTACAGCCAAGCTGAGAGGATGCAGAAAGTCACTTGGTGAGATGCATTTGGGTTAAAATTTGGATAAAGAGGACTCAAAGTCTTGCTGCAAAGCCCCAGCTAATGATGGTCCACAGTCAAACCATTCCACCAAAACTTTCCTGGGCTCTCAAGCTATCTCAGTTCTGAACCCCATAGGCAAAGTTTCTGAAGGGTTCAGCATTTTAAAAGCCTTCTCCATGGTGGGTCTGAAGCTTTAGAAATGTGGGTCCTGAGCTATTTCTGGAACAATGCTTTGGTCCATATGGTGGACCATGTCCGCGTTACACTTGCAAAGGGATCTCAATGTAAGCTGAAATTTTGAGGCCTGGGATGTGGTGCTGAGCTGGTCTTGAAACACTACTACCCCTGTGCTACCAGAAGGGGTGGAAAGTAGAATTTGGCTGGGTAATTGCACAGGGAGGCAGGGACAGGGAAGTGAGAAATTTTGCAGGTTGGGCTGGGGGAAGGGGCTTTGATTTGAATACGAAGGAGCATTTGGAGCCAAACCAGCAGCAGATTGTGGTACCTTCTTAATTCTGTGAGCCACACATGAATGACCTTTTTGTCTGTCTCCGCCTGCCTGCAGTGGGGGGTTCTCCCCCCTGCTTTTCCCCACCACACACACTCATTGATAATATACATGTGCTAAATAGGATTAATTCTCCCTCATCTGCATGAGTTGTTTCTCTTCCTTGGCCACTCAACCCAGCTTCCCCCTCTCCCCTCCCGCACCCTTCAGCCCCCCAGCTCCTTCTGGAGCTCCATGTGGGCCTTGTGTGGAGTTTAGCTCCCCCATTGTAGGGCAGCTGGTAATGGGAGCAGGGCTGAAAAGCCGGCTGTCAGGCTCAGTGCTCAGGAAGAATAGGCGGACGTCTGCTCTGCAGCTTTCCCTTTGATAGAGGAGGATAATCCCTGCTATGAGAAGTCTGAGTCAAAGGGAAAGGGAGAGTGAGCCCAAAGCCCTCCCACAGTCCCGAAGCAGCACAAATTGCAAACCCTGGGATTTGAGGGGAGATGGCTCATCCTGCTAAGCATCTTGTGATGAATCCATTTCTTCCTAGAGATGTCTTTTTCTGGGAGGGAGGGAGAGCAGTGGAGCTCTCTGGAGAAGAAGTGCCCTTTTTGCAGCCTGAGTAGAGAGCTGGAAATAGCTCTCTTCTCCCCAGGAGCCAGGGACAGGGTGCAGGAGGGAAGGACTGTGCTCCCTCCATTCATGCTTTCACCAGGGAGCATTGCTGACTGCCACGTGCAATTAGGCAGTGAGGGGAGACTGGGAAACAAACTCACTCAACACAGCCAGGATCAGACCTCCCAGGTTTCTTCTCCAGTGGGAGCCATCCCACGCTTTTAATTGGGAAACCAGTGAGGGGGTATGTCTCAGGGTGGGGATCTGGGATATGGGGTGGCAGCCAGGAGTGGACCAAGTCCTAAGGAGGATGTATTGGTGTTTGAGGGCTCCCTGCACAGCCAGGGCATTAGGCTTCTACAGATGGTTTAGAAATAGGGTGAAGGACAGCCCCAGTGGGCAGAGGTAGGAGCTGGCTGTTTGAATCTCAGTCCCAGTATGTGATATGCGATGGTTTATTGGTATCGCATCAGTTAGGGACTCACCCTAAGAGGCAAAACCCCTGGTTCAAGTTCCCTTTCCAACTCAAGCAGTCTGGAAACTTGGATTCCCATAACTCATGTGGGTGCCTCATCCTCAGTCAGGCATTGGTTGGGTGTCTCTAACTGTATCTTTCTGCACAATAGTCTTAAGGTGTTCATTTGGCAAGAAATGGTGTACTTAAAATCAACTCAGAAAGGAGCCTTTTTCTTTTCTGCATGTAAGTTGTGAGGGGCTGGCATTCCATAGTGTGTACCCAGAGGTTTAAGACAATGTTCAGACAGGATGTTAAATAATTTTATTCACTGATGTTTATGAAAATCCATGGGTAAGGACTTGAGCCAAGTATTACCATGTTGCTTGGTAACACCCAGGCCCAGAGAGAAGATGATGAGGCAGAGCCAGAGCAAGAAACAAGAAAATATAAAGCAGTGAGAAGTGAGCAGGGCTTTTTAGCTGAACTTTGAATTTCTTCTGCATATCATATTGAAGCTACTCTGCTTATCCACTCTTGGTGCATCCAGTCCTTTAGATGCATAGAGTTTAGCTCTAGATTAAGCACCTTGTTCCCTCACATTCTCCAATGCTGAATATTCACTTGTACTCAGGAACTTTTCTAACGCCAAAACTTTGTTTTGTGGAAACGTTAAGCCAGGTTTTCTTCAACCTCCCTCTGTTTCCATCCAGCCTGGGAGGGCACTGGGAGAAAAACTGCTTTCCCAGTGTTTTAGGGCCTGTTCTCCCACATGGGATACGAAAATGGAGCAGCATAACAAGCAAATGGGTGGCACTAATGGAGCATTTGAGAACCTGGAAGGAGCTTTTGTTTCCAATTCAGTTTTCAAAAGAGGCAAAAGGCCAAGGGCTTTCGTATTATTTATTCCAAACCATTTTCCCATCCTTACTTGAGGCTCAAACAAAAGTGGCCCATGCCGAGTCTTGCAGATGGATTAGCAATCAAGCATACAGCTGCACATACCTGGCACTCAAGCGCTCATGCTAGCCAGCCTCCTAAGAGCCAACCTCATTTTTAGTTTTTGGGTGCTGGAATGTGGGAGTGGGTGGAAGGGCCAGGATGTGAGAAGCCTCCACAGATGTTTTACAAGAAGGAAGTGAATCTATAGTTTAGGCAAACTGATTTACTTGAATCTCCAGATTGTTTTCTTGGAGGGTTTTTTGAGTTTTATTGGGATTTCTGATGGATGTTCAGGCTATAGCTTATTTTATTAACATTGATTTTCCTATATTCCTTTATATAGTCTTCATCTTCTCCTCTTGAGACTATCCTGATCATCTGGAAGTGAGGAGCTGACCTTACTGCATAAGCAATGAGAGATATGGCAGTTTGCCTCCAATATAAAAGTCTTCATAATGTCATGAACAGTTTTATTTGTATCGTCCTAGGTATACCTTGGAAATGTTTCCCTACTTCGTTTCAAAATGTTGAGCTTCCTTATTCATCAGGACCTACTCACTGAATGCCAGCTACCTATGGGCAGCTTGGTGTGTCACCCTGCTATATTAATCTAAGGGAGCAGTTTTCTGGACAGCAAATTCCCCACCAAAGCAGCAGAGAGCTCAAAATATTGACAGCAGTTCAGGTAGAGTTCATAAGCTTGTTACAACTGTGAGCTTAACCCTGTTGAAAGTCTGCAGTGAAACCTGGCCGACAGTGGGCTTGAAACCACGCACACTGCATATGGTTCCACCCAGACAAGGAGTATGGCAGAGGCTGCCAGAGCAAAATGAGATTTCAACTGAGATTTTGGCTTTGTTCAAATCCAGAAACTTCAAAATGCAAATTCAGGGAACAAGGACTCCCTGGAAGGTGGAAATTAAAGGCAAGAGGCTCGATTTGCCCAGAGGAATGTGATGTTGAACGGGGCACGAGGCTTTCTGCTGGCGTTAGAAATGCACGGCCCAACAGAAACGCTTTAATGCATTCTGCGCTGAGCAAAGATCTTCTTTCACAGGACATACAACTGTATTGAGATGTACAAGGTGCCTTCTATGTACCTAAATCCCGATCTTTGTCCATGTGCATTGAGCAGAGGTCAACAACATGTAGCAGGAAAGATGCTGCATGCCTGTGTGCACACACCAGGTTGTAAAAATCTGCAAAACTCTTTCATAGAAAACTACTGGGCAGGCCTCCCTGTAATGCAAAGCAGCCTGTGTTCTGTTTGCACTTGGAAGGCTTGGAAATAAGAGTGAGGTCTGCGTTGGCGCGGGGAGAATCTTGACTCCTCACAGCCAGCAGCGCTGGCAGCCGGAGATGATCATTGTCAATAATACGCAGGAAGATTTTGCTCCATTGTTGCGGTTCATTATTAAATTACATAATTTTCATTTTTTCCATCCTTAAGCTTTACCACTTAAAATGGTTTGTCCTATGCAATCAAATGTGATCCCTGAGCCTCAGCTTAAAAAGCCAATAACAATGAGCATTCTCTGGAATGGAAAAATAGAAAGAAAATGAAGGGGTTATGTAGTAATTCACTTAAATATGTGTGTAGAATCTAACTGAGAGCCTGATACAAAAATACTGAGTGAACCACATCCAGACCACCACTTTGGAGGCACAGATGTAACATCTTGGTGCTAGGGTCAGCCCAATCTCACAACCCTGGGGAGAAATAGCTTTGGCATGGAGCTGGGCATCAGGCAAGACCATTTTCTCAGGGACTTAACTAGCTCTCTGATGAGATATTTGACTGTAGTTCAAGCTCCCTATTATAGTGTTTGAATGGACTTCAGGTTTTGACGTGGTTGTCCCTGTGCCTCAGTTAGACAGAGGTCAGTTTTAAAGGTAAAGTTCATGCAATTCTTTGTGATGATGTCAGTGAAAGCCAGGATCTGGATACTCAAACATCATGAGTTCAAAACTGATAGAATTGCTTAATTGGTATGATTGCTTTCCATAGCACACCAGGCAGCCATGGGGGAACTGAGCTGAGTACTAGAGAGCAGGAAAGAATCTGAACTGAGGAGTAACAGCTTCAAGAGTCTAAACCCAGTTATCCTGCTCTACCAAGAATTAGTTTCTAATGGTGCCATGCAAGTGCCCAGATAGATACATTTTTTTTATTTACTGGTTTTAATTTGGAGATTTAAATTCAATGTCATGCCCTTCTCCCCCACTACTAATGATAGTGACTTATGGTGTCTGAGTTCAGATTTCCAGTGAATGTCAATTTCTAATTGTGAAAAATAGTGTGTTGTTTGTTGGGTAGATATTGGGGAGAAAAAAAAAGCCTCTGGATGCTTATCTTCAGCCCCTTGTTTGCTACCCTTACTTGGTGTGTTCCTTTTGTCCAGCTGGAATTGAAGATGCTTAGATGAGTTCCTTTTGAAAGATTAAATACACATCCCCACAGTCTGTGTAAGAAGAGCATAGAGCAGACATCTCACTGTGGTAGCTGGCTGCTTGCGTCCATCTGGAAGAATTGCCTTTTGACTTCCTGGCCCTGCTGTTCCAACGTGCTGAGGCCTGAGCTGCAACCTGCCTTTTTCTGGTAGTTCTACTTGCCAGAGCCCAGTCTGTGCCCGCCATCAGGAATCACATGGATCGTGTCCTTCCAGGCCAAGTCAGAAGTGGTGAAATATAGCAATGCTGCATTAAAACCAAAACTGAAACAATGCAATACATTTTGAGATGCCCTGGACCAATCTGTTATGTCAGGTAGAGAGGACAGGAAACCTGTGAGTTCTCCCAAAAGCCACATCAGGGGTTTTGATTCTTTCTTTTCTGAGCAGGGAGACTGACCTGAAGCCAAATACTCAAAGTGGAGAGAGGAAGCAACAGAGTGAGCCCACACACACTGAAAGGGGTAAGGAGGGGCAGGATTTCGGCAGACCAAGCCGCTGTGTCGGAAGGATCCACTTAAGAGCTAGTGATTCACACTGGAAAAGTTGTTCCACTTTTTCTGTCTTTCTTCCCCCTCCTGCCTCTTTGTTTGGCTTTGTTGCATTGCTCCTGGGACATTCAGAGTGACAATAAGGCAATTGTTCCTTCATGAACAGGGCTCAATGAAACAGTGCAGAAAAAGTGACATGGCAAGATAATATGACAAATATTCTGTACTCCTTTGCAGAATACTGCCATTTCCTCAGTATGTATTCCTGAGGAGAAAAATATCCACAGAGATATTTAGTTTAAACAGGGAGTTACCAATTGTGTTTCTCTTCTTTCTGAACATACAAAGCTCAGATCTCCCCCTTGCCTGCCCTGTAAGGAGAAAACGCACCTAACATTAATTACGTTTTTAATCTCTAAAACCCAGCCTCCAAATGTGTTTGTGTCTGTGTATACACACAAACTGTTTTCCCTTTGTCTTTCTATCCAAAATGCAAAAGCATCTCAGATGTTGTGATTCCTCCAGGTTTTTCCCCCGTGGGAGGATGGAAACATGTAACATTATCTCCTAGCTGCCTACTGCCTGTCTCTGAAATTAGCATTTCGGTGACTGAAAGGTAGTTAGTTTCCACACAAAAAAAAAGGAAAGAAAGAAAGAAGGAAATGGATGGTTAGTACAAGGCTGACACTAATAGTAATAGGAGATGAGGGAGAGGGTACGGGACATGTTGGATTACTAAATGAAAACTGTGATTTTACCAGACGTTTTCACAGAACAATGAAAGGGGCTTTTACAGAATAAATTAACTCTTTGAGTTTCTGTGATTAGCTGCCTCAGGAAGGAAAAGTCTCACCGGGCATGTTAACACAGCGTTAAAGGAAGGCTCTTTTACTATCCCAAATCTGGGGTTTCTAAAGTATTTTAGGTTTTATTTTGGGGATATTCTCCAGATGAGCAAGGGCAGAGTAGGTGCTATTGGATGCAAAACTGAGGAACAACAACGCAGAGGCTCCGATCTCGTGTTAATTAATGGGCTCTGTTGTTTATGGCTGTCACGCTAACAAATCACTCCTTGTGCAAAAATTAATCATGTCCTGTGTGTGAGACTGCTGGCCTGGGTGGCTTGGCTTCACCAGCAAAGGCTCGAGCTGAGGTACTCACCTTCAGAGAAGGGTAACAAGGGCTGGAGCTGTGGTTTGGCAGCTGGCTTTGCTAGGCTCAGCTCAGAGAAGCAAGAGCTGGAGTAGCGAAATGGAAAAAAAGTCTAAAGAAAACTTTTGTCCTTTCTCCCTTCCCAAAAAGTCTCCTTGGTTTTTTCTGTTTGAAGATGCTCCTGTCCCAAATTGATAACGTGAGGCTTCTCACCTTTTGCTATTAGAAAGTTTACATCTCCTGTTGACAGGTAGTGGAGAGGGAATATGGTGCAAATGTTGGTCTTGGCTTTTTCTTTCCAGCTGAACTCTCTTCAGAGCCTGTAGCTGGGAGGAGATATTTGCTCTATGGTGCTCTTCTGAGCAGAAACCCTCAGGAAGCTGTCAGCTGCCTATAGAGATCAGAGAGAGACATCCGCAGTATGCACCAATGTCCCTTAAGAAGCCTTGCACATTGGCTTTGCTGGGCACCAGCGGTGTCGCATCAGACACAGAGCAGTTATTGAGTGTGAACCTCAAAGTAATGCATCAAGGATGGACTTAAGTAGCCATACCTGGAAGAAACTCAGTCACTGGAATAAGGGCAGATGCAGAGGTGGGAGGTCCCTGGGACTTCGATTTGTTTCCAGCTTTGTTCTTACAAAAGCCTGAAAAAAAGCCTTAAAAACCCTGAGCCAAATCCATAGGGGAAAGAGAGCTGAGGGGGGAGGGATGATATTACTGAAATCCCACAAAAAATGTTGATGACATTGAGAGATGGAAAAAACCCCCAACCCAAACTCTTTTCCCCGACATATTAATTGGGTGCTTTTAAGATCAGGCCTAGAACAATCCACCCTGCTCCAGCAGATTTCTGACACTCCAAAAAATAAAATGTCATGGTAAGGGTAGACAAACAGGGCAATGTTTCTACTCTTGGATGTTCCAGTTCCAGCTGGGTTCGGATACGGGATAGCAATACTGGGAAATGATGGCTCCTGCTGCACTCTATGGATGGCTGGTTCAGTTGGACTGTGAGCTTGTCCTGCAATATATGGAGTACAAGCTGCTAGTATGTATTTTAGGAAATGAATGAGAACAGTAATACACTGTCCTGAACTGACTATTTAGAAGCTGTATGCAAATTTCTTAGATAGACTTTCTGCTTTACTCAATAAGCTCCTGGCCAGCTGAGGCTGATCCTTGGGTTTTTGGATTTTCCCCAGCACTGTTCATGACCCAGGAGGTGGGATGGGGATGGGGGCCACAGACAGTGCAGTCTGTGTCCAAAAATGTTTCTGATGTGTGGTGGGGATGCAACAAATTTGGCAATCCCCATGTGGAGTGGAGTGCTTTCATTTGCTCTCACCACCATACGTTCATGACTTACTGTGAAGCCTAACATAGATGTTGGCCCCTATTCTGGCATCTAACATCAGGCTGGGTAATAGCCTGATGTTATCCAGTGTGGGACTGCGCAGCACAGCATGTTTTATCGCTGCTGGGATTGTGGCTTCCCAGATGGCCAACAGAGACAATTTGGGGATCGCTTCAGACTGAGCTGCAGTTGCAGGGGGAGCTGATGTCTGGTAGCACTAGAGAATGAGTGAACCAAATTCCCCGCTGTCCTGTTGGCCTTAGATGCTGCATGGTAGCTGTCTTAACCTGATGCATGCGCCTTTGACTGTGCTCTGAATCAGGAGTGCTAAACTTATGGCTGCCTTTTAATAATCCATTTCTGTTTTTTCCTGTTGTTTCGAGGAGGTCCTGCCACCTCCCCACCTTTGCTGAAGGGTTCCCATTCTCAGTCAGAGTGGCTGCTTTTGAGAGGAAGCTTCCTGGGGGGGGAAGAGCAGGAACAATATTCATGTGTTTGAGGGTTTTTCCTGGCTGAGTTTTAAACTTGACTACTGGAGTATTCACAAGTTAAAATTAACAACCTCTCCTGGTGAGCTTGCCTATCTTAAATCAGCAAGGGTCTCTGCTGGCTGTGGCTGTTTGGCCTCTATTGGCAGCTGGACGCTCAGGCGGCTGCAGGGTAAGTTCATCTTGTCCTGGGCAAGGCAAACCTTGGCACCAGAGGTGTGGCAGCCCAAAAGAAATGGTGAGGGCAGAGCCCCTAAGGCTGATTCATGTGCTTCCTTGAAGACAGTGTCCTCCAGGGTAGGAAATGTAGGTACTGGGCACCTAGCACAGGTAGCAATCAGTATCTGCTGCTCTGGGCTCCTACCACCAGTTTAGAGGGAACCAGTAGTATTTGCCTCTAGCAACTTGGAAAGAAATTTTGGGGAAAAGTAGCTTTTTGAAGATTAAAATAATACTTCACTTGTCCCCCCAAAGGATTTAAAAGTAAATTCTGGTTTTGTGCTTGAATGCTGTATTGAAACGATAGAGAGTGCATTAACACATACATCTCTAGTAGGTGGAAGGTGCTGTTTACTTTGCTCATTGCCCAAGTGGCATGGCAAGGAGCCAGGAGCAAAAGCCATGGGAGCATAGTGTGGGGTCTGAGCTCTGGTTAGGGTAGATAAGCCGTCCTTTGCTTACAGAGATTCCTTCATCTCAGCAGGACCGTGGTTCAGAAGCCTGATTTTAGGTACCTGTTTTGGAAGTTGATGAGCCAGCTGCAAAATTTGTACCTTTCTCCACTATCCCAGACCCAATACAAAACTGAAACTGTGAGGATGACTTTTAGCCTTTCTTGCCACAACTGAATACGTTGTTTTTAATATTAAACACACATTCATTTTTAATCCAGAAGCCTGACTTTCTGTTCTCAAACAACCCATTTGTAATGGGCTCTTCATCCAAGCACGGGAAAGAAATACTAGGTCCTGGAAGGCAGCTCCATAAAGAAACACAAAGTGTATCTTTCTGAATAGCACGCAGGTGTGAAAGGAAACATGCGATTGCTGGAGAAATGGAATCATTTGCACTCAGTGAAGGAAAAAAAAGAAAGAAGAAAAAAAGAAAAAGCTTTTCAAAAGGAGATCTGTGACTGAAGCTCTCCAGAACTGTTTAACCTGTTGGGGATATTTAGCAGATGAATTCTGACCCACGTTCTCCACTTTGCTATACCCTGTGACAGAGCGACGCAGCATCTGCTGCTTGTGTTCCTCTCCAGACACTCTCACAATGCCGGAGGAAACGGGGGAGAAAATTATGCAAATTGCTCTGAGCAGATTACTTTGACCAGCTGCTCTTCTTCCTCCTCAATCAAAGGTCTGCCTGCGAAAGCCAATCTAGATTATATATGTCAGTCGCATACTCACAGGCTGAGCCGCTGCCTCTTGGTTTCTTTTTCCCCAACAGGGACATTTCTTACAGCGAGGTAAAAATACAAAGCGCTGAGGATAGCAATTGCTCAAAAGAGGGCACAAGGGGATGGGAATCCCTTTTGCTTTTTGTGCGGTAGCACCTTGCCAGGTCTCTTGCTGGGCTTTGAGGACTATTCCTGGAGAAGGTGATTCACCTCCATGCTAGCAATTATTGAATTTTATTATTAAGCATGATGAAATGTGGCAGAGGGAGAAAAAAATGAGCAAAAAGGCTCCCTAGACAGCGTGTTGGTGGCATGGCCTTAGGTGGTGTTATTAAGCACATGGGCTGAAAGCTGAGTAGCTGTACCCGATGCAGCCGGGGTGCTGCTGGCTCTTTATTATTTGTGTTGCTCTTGCAAAGTGAAATTTATTCACAAACACAAACAGGGGCCAACCTGCTGACGTGTGTTCACCAACCCGCCAGACATGGCCATGACGCTGCTCTCAGACAGACCCAGGGCTCCAGCCATGTCCGGTTGCTCCAGGCTGAAGCTCCTCTCCCTCCCTGCTCTCTCCTGCCACACGCTGCCTACCCTGCTCCTTTAACAATGCTCAGAGTCCAGACAAGACTCCACAGCTTCATAAATGATTAATATAGTCTTCGTTTAAGGAAAAAAAAGCAAAAGAATGCTGCTGCACCAGAGAGCACCTAACCCTGGCGGAACAAAATACAGCCCTGTCAGAGTCTTGCGGAGAGCCAGACTTCACTGCATTAAATCACTATTAAGGATTTCTGTAAGTTTGATGGAAACTTCGTGGTTTTTTATCCCATATACAAATCAAAGAAAGTCCCATGTTAGCATGTGATAAAACACACACACATAAATATGTGAGCTGGACGTTGCGGCAGATCTGTTGGGATGCATCCTCCAGAGGGGACAGTTCCAGTTAGAGAGGTTTAGAGAGATTAATAATTCTCTTGCCCTGGTTTATTTTATATTGGTTCTATCGCATAGATTTTTCCCAGCGGATGCCAGAGCTGCTGAAGATTTTAGCATTTCAATATATATCTCCTTCCCTGAATTCCTAATCCAAATTCAGCGCGACACTGCAGGAGGTGCTGAAGAGCCTCACCAAGCAGGCATGTAGGAGTTGCATTGCTGAGCTGAGGTCTTAGAGCTCAGTGGTCTGGCTCAGATTCTACTGGTTTTGCCTGGTTTGTGCTCACTCAAAAAAGTGGGTACAGGAGTGGGTATCATTAGTGAAAAGAAAAAACAAGCAAGCAAGCAAATTTTAATGAGTGGGCTGAATATTTCTCACAAAAACTATGTCTGTTGAGATGCTGAAGGCAGGCAGCATTAAAGAGCAGACCTCCCTGAGCTCTTTACCATCACATGGCAAAGGTGAAGATGACACCTAAGATATTGGAATCAGCACAAATTATTTTCATTTTTTAATCATGTGGTATGAAAATGAGACGAAACAAGTCAATGCCACTGAAAGCAGAGTTCTTCTTTCTTTTCCTGGCCTTAAAGTGCTTTTTAAAGGTGTCCCTTAACAGTTTTCCAGAATTTAAAACCCTGATTTGCTTTTTCGCATAAGAGGCGCGCTGGCATCATCCAGTAAAATTATCATTTACATTGTATTCTGTGCACCACCCTTCTTAACATTCTTTACAGAAAATGTTTATAAGAAGGAGACAGTGACAAATAAAACCCACTGTGGGTTTGTCCTATTATTTCTGGATTGGCTGTAGTGCTTGCCTCAATGGCAGCAGGATCTGTGCTGACAGCAGAGGAGTCTATGGGACTAGCTGCTTGGTCTAATTTCTATTTGCTGCCGGATAAGTCTGAGCAAGCCCCTGTTCAGGGAAAAGCTGCAATTATAGCTGTGATCTTGACACCAGAGTTCACCTGCTTTTCGGAAGAAGTTTGCAGAGGTTTGGAAGCTAATGAGCTGCAGCTAAAGCAGGGGGAGCTCTGCAGCTACTTCTTTAGGGGGGGTTTAAGTTCCTCGGCACTGTGTGTTATTCAGCTTTTCTGTCTTGCTGTGGGCCCACAGAGTGCATGTTCTCACTTTATTTCTCCAAGATTTCTCCTTGGCTCTATTCTGCTTTATCGGGACTGTCTTGTACAAAGAATTGCTGCAGTGTATTGATGGAATGAAAGTTATCGGTGAAAAAAACCAGCCCTTGAGATATGATGAATTAGCTGCATTTCAGTGGTAAAAATGGTCTGTCGTAGCTGGCTATTAACTACACTCTGGTGAATACATTTTCATGCAAGAGATGGTTTGCTATTTCAAAGGAGTCTCATTGAGACTTGATCACGTTATTTTCTAAAGTTTCAAGTATTATTAGATGGTAAATCCTACTGCTTCATTTTATAGTCACATCTTTTACTTGCTGTTGCTTCCCTGTGTACATTCAGTGAAGCTGGGTGGGTACCGAAGGAAAAGTAAAGCCAACTACCCTGAAGAAACTGGAAAAAATAGATCTATTTTCTTGTTACTCTAGCTTAGAGAAGTATGACCTTGTATTTCATGGTACTGTGGAGCAGGCTGGAAATCACTCCCTCACCAGCATGCTTGCATTTCTAAGCTGAAGCCAGGATTCTCCTTATCTTTTAGAGAGCACAGTTACTGATGTACCATTACGGGTCATTTGTTAAAAACCTGTGCTTTCTATTTTTGACACACAGTTAAGAGGGTTTGTCTGTTTGGTTGGTTTATTTAGGTTTTAGTTTAATAATGAAAGGAAAATTCTAGCTAGCAGGATAGCTCAGAAAGTTAGGCAAAATGACTGCCTGTCAGATCAACATCTCTAAAAGAGGAAAGAGATTGAGCCCATCAGTGGCAAGTGGGAAGGAATGACTAGTCCTGAGCAAGCTTTGGAGATGGATGTTACTCAAGAGCCACCGATCAAAACAATGAGTAATTGGCAATTCAGCAGAGTGGCTAATGAGTTATGTATGAAACACATATCCTCTCACCTGAAGAAAGAAGTTTCTTTCCAGATCTGGACTAGACTGGCCTGTTTCTGCAAATGATCTGAGAGCATCTCAGATGCACTAATGCCATCGGAAATTTGAAATCCGTAAGGAATTGGATCATCCTGTATTTACTGTGTCTCTTCAGGGAACCTTAATTACAGAGAGGAAATGACTTGCTGGCATTTGCACTTTCCTGCTTTGCCATTGAATTCATCATGGTCATCATTTTCCTTGTCTACTTCCAGTTTACTCAGGCTGTAACTTCAGTGGATCCTTCACTCAATTCCAGTTAGCCCAGGTCAGTATGTGGTGAAATGTCCAAAGGAGGACTCAGGTGCTGAAGTAGCTTCTGTTGAACCAAGGATATTTTAGGGAGATGTTCTTATTGGATCTGTTATATTCAAGCTGGTGAATGCATGGTGAAATTCTTGTCCGCATTCAGTGTGTAAAGGAAGGGTGTTAACTTCTGTACCCTACCTAAATTCTAACTCCTGCCCTCTCTAAAACCTGTAATTTCAGGTGGATAAACTGTACTTCAGTGATCTATGGCTACTTTTTCCTGATGACAGTTCTTCTTTGTGTTTCATCCCATAATTTACTGCATTTCACTATGGAATAATTGCTGAATAAAT
The DNA here is from genome assembly GCA_009867235.2 of Psittacus erithacus. NCBI lineage: Eukaryota > Metazoa > Chordata > Aves > Psittaciformes > Psittacidae > Psittacus > Psittacus erithacus. Next base: position 54,374 of record WYDI02141174.1, on the reverse strand, counting down.
CCGCAAGTGTATAGATAACAGGATGATCCCTTGTTCTTTCCCAGTTCATACAAATCTTAAAAAGTTGGATCTTGTTTTCATATCTGGTCTTGGGGAAGGCACTGACTTCATGCAAAAATTCCCAGCTGAAAAGCAAGTTTCTGACCTGGCCAGTGCTGCTGTAAGGGACTGTGGAGCACTCAGTGGGCAGGAGATGGAAATGGAGATCTGTTCTGTTGCAGCAAGGATGACCTGCTGCCCCTTGTCTTTTTTTCCTCCTCTGAGGCATCCTTTGCATCTGAAACTAATTCTATCCTAGTGGGACACGATTCTTCCTCTCAGGATGCCTTGAGAGCTGGACCTACAGGGGATGTGAGGATCCTTGAAAATTCAAGTTGCTGTCCGTGGCACTGTCAGAAGCACAGAGCAGACAGTGAGAGAGGAGAACATGCTGTTTTGCTCAGCCTTCACACTGAGGTGCACCATGGTTTGCTTGCTAAGTTCCTCATGGCTTTACTCTCTCACTGGAGAGTGATGTGAATTCATCCCATTTCATTTTCAGATGCACAAACTGAACTTAAAGCTGGAATTGGTAGATGCAGCTTTTCCTGCCCTGCAGAACGAGCTGGTTTGACAGGAGCATCAGCAAGAGAGAATAAATATGGAGAGACACTGTGTGATGGTAATCGCTCCTACAGCCCACCTCCTTGATGCTTCTGAGCGGGATCGTGACAGAAGCAAGAAGAAAGAGTTTCTCTCTCAACTTGGTCCTATAATTCCCTCCTTCTTCTTTCTCTTCCCCCTCCCCAAAACCCCCAGGAAGGCAGTGAAATCTGATAAGCAGTGAAATCAAAACTCTGGCCTGTTACCAGGTTACCCACCACTAAATCTGTGAGGGACTTGGGGATATTCTCTATGACTGAACAAGTGACTGCTCTGTCCTGGGGGTATAAATCTAATGCAAGCTTGTCAGCATAAGCCTTGTATATTTACGGGAAGCTTTCAGAGGAACCACAAAGGATCAGGGTTTCTGTTCAGCTCCAAGACACAGCATCCCCAGCATGCCTGGGAACAGAGAGGCACATCCCAGGCACACGCTGCTGCACCACTGCCAAGCCCTGAAGAGCAGTGATGTATTTGTGTTGATTTGTCACTTCTGGAACCAATGTAAGAGACCTGGAGTGGGAGCATGAAGGATGGAAGTGACACCAGGGTAAGGGCAAGGAACATTCACACTATATTTAGGGCAGAAGCAGATAGTGGTAACAATTGCAAGGATCATATATAATGCAGTAAAACTGTCTACCTGAAATATAAACAAAAGCCCTTTCCTGAGGCAGTGAGGGGCAATCAGTCATGTTGACAGTCTCCTCAGCTAAGCAGCCAGGACATCTCATTCAGAAAGCACAGAGTGTAGGGCAGTGCTTATTCCTTTAATAGCATCCTGGAAACAGCATCTTTGCTCTAGTGCAGAGTACTAACTCCTCTCCAGACTTTTTTTATGGTCCTTATGGATACTTGCTAGCATCTTTGGTGTTTGCTACACCCAGAGCACAATGAGGGATGATATACATGCCAGGATGCAGCAGAAGATTGGAGGATTTTAATTAGTTTAGAGTATGCTCTGAATGCAATTCATTCAAGGATGTATGTTGATCAACTGTATTGGATCCCGGATCAAACATATTAATTTAACTCCTGGATGCATTCACTCTGTCTCTGGGTTATTTCCTTTAGCAAGCAAACCAGGACAAATCCAACATGATTCAGTCCTGCACAAACGTGCCTCAGACCTGAGGAGTGGGCTCTGCTTTCACATATTTCTTTTTCAGTCCACATGGAGCAAATATATGGAAAAATTTCAGTATGACTCCTGTATTGGTTTTTTTCCCTTTTCCCAAGACATCCATTTTTTGGCCAGTCTAAGTAAGAAGATCTCAGCTAGTACATCTTTACCTATATTATGCTAAGAAGGAAGACTGCCCTCATTCTTTGAGGAGTGGAAAGTAGGCAGATGCCTTCCATTGCTTCTCCGGGTAATTTCCACATTCTAGAGAGCATCGTCTTTTCCGGGCAGCTCCCTCGGTGCAGACAATAGTGACAGAAAGCTCTGTGAGCTGCAGGCTGCTCTGTGTGCTCCCTGTCGCATGCTAATTCTTTACCAGGGCTGCTTTTAGAAGTCTCAGAAGAATGAAATTCCACTCTGAGATATCCAGATACAATTCAAGAACAAACCCTTCAAAGTGGTAGATGGAAGGTAAGAGATACAGGGGGAACCTGATCCCCAGCCTCCGCACACAGGAGGAAGGCATTTGATTGCAGTTTTATTGTTCTGCATGTCAAAATTGATGGACTGTTCAGAACAAGGGGCTGTCCCTGGGGAAAAGCAGCCCATGGCTGGGTTAGCAGCGATGGCTCTGGGACCAGGAGTGAGTAGTGGGGAGAGGATGAGGCTGGGACTGGTGGCAGTCATGTTGCATTCAGATGAGCCTTACTGTGGCTGTAACCAGCAAAGTGCCCCCCTTCCTATCTGTTCCCAATCTTTGCTACTAGCCTTTCATCTACACTCATAATAAATTCAGTTGTTAATTGGAAGAAGTAAATATGATGAGCTTTTGATACAGTTCAAAGGAGCAATAGCCAGTTTCTTGATTCCCACATTGGCAAATCTCCTTCCTGTGTGCCCCAGAATCAAAGTGCAGCTCTTGCTCCAGCAACTGTCAGGTTTTTTACATCTTTAGATCAAAAGCTTGGCTGCAGAAAGGAAAAAAAACCCAGTACCCAACTGTTTGGATCTTTTTTCCCCTACAATTATTGTCACATCCATTACTCAGCAGAAGCCTAGGATGCTCTTTCATTCTTACACAAATACTTTCTTTTGGGATTCATTTAAAGTTTCCTTGTGCGTGAAGTGGTCACTTGTCAGCTCTCCACCTGAAGGGGTGAGGCAGAGAAAGCACAGTCAGCTAAAAAGGAACCCTGACTTCAAGCATTTATAATGAATATTGACAAAAAGGAGGAGTGGGAATCAAAAGCTCAAAAATTGCTGATTAGGCAAAACCCGATTGCCTCCTGCCTATTGTAGGAAATGGCATCATTAGGAGGGATGCAACAGGGCTGGAGTTACACAAGTCCCAGTCAGGAGCAGTAAAGCTGTAACTCTTTCTCAGACCAGAAAAGATGGGGATTGCCTTTTTGCCTGGCTTGTGAAATTTCAGCCCTGGAAAAGCCCCAGGCTATGGTGGTTCCCAAACTTGATCATATCTGTGGACTCTGCAGCTCAGGCTCTGGTGCTCACTACCAGAGGTGCCACACAGACCAACAGCAGGAACCCTGCCATAGGCACAGGTGGGATATTTTGTCTCCCTATTGCAGATTACATCAAACCCTGTGTTAGTTAAGACATGGAGTCTGGTGTTTCTAGTCCACGTATCTTACCTCTGACCTAAAGGTGTGAGTGGTGGCATCACCAGTAGACCAGTTACTTGAGCATGAACTGGGATGGAGCAGCACCCTGGGCTGATGGAGACCTCCAAAGGGACAGTGGCTCAAAATACAGAACTGAACATCCCATACAGAGCTCTCCTTCTGCAGATATTTAATGGTAAGTCGGGCTGGGGGTGCCAGCGATGATTTGCCATTATTGATTATTCAGTGCCTCACAGCTAATGAATGGTGCTTTCAGGCTGCTTGTGTCCACAGCATAAAGGAAAAGCACCAGGATTTGCGCCTCCTGGTGCTGCAGTGCCAAGAGAGGTGGAGTTAATAAATAAATAAATAAAAAAGCTCCAAGCATTTACTTCAGGTCAGGACTGAAACACCAGAGTGGAAAGCTGCAGCACTGCTTCCCATGTACTCTTCTCTGCGCTGAGCAGACCCAGGCCCCTGGGATATGGATTTCAAGAGCAATAAATTCACTCTAAAAATTTAAAAAGGATGACGCAGAAAACTTCAAAACAAACCAGCTCCACACAATAAAAGCCATTTCTCCCCTGACGTCTCTCTCTAGTTATGGCATGACACATCAAGGTCAGATACCCTGTCCCGCAGGAGCACGGCTTTGTACAGGGTGAAAATCGTCCCCTGATGATGTGTGATGTCTGGTGTTTCGTAACGGTAAAGTGTACTTATATAAAACCCAGGATTCTCATAGTGGGACATCATTTATAGCAAGTGTTCCCCCCCACAGGGCAGGAAAGCACTGAGCTGGAGTGCCTTCAGGAGGTAGGAAGTGTCAAGGAGATATTTAACCTGCAATTGCTGATGCCAGGCCCTGTTGTCTAACTCCTGCATCATACTGCCTTCTGCACGCAAAGGAGAGCTCGCATCTGTAGCTCAATAAATTAGCCATTCATACCAGGAGGTTTCTCTGTGGCAGAAGCTGAACTCAACAGCAAGAATAATAATCCATATGTTTGTTATTGTGATTAGCTCCTCTGGAAGATAAAACTTAGAAAGCTCTGCTGGAGCATCACGAATGCTGCAGCGCTCAAGGCCCCTGGTGCTTTCTGTCAGGAGAGGGGATGTGAACAAGGAGCCCCTCCCTGCCTGGAGCATTTCCCCCCCACCAGTCTCCTCCATGGCTTGTTCAGCTTCCCTGCCATTCTGAGGTTTAGAAAATCTCTCTTTTGCTTTTAATGCAGTGGGTTTTCTCGTGCGTAGTCTCCTAAATGAATGCATAGGCTGTTCCTGGCATGCTTTAAGCCTTCATGCATTTTTAATGATTTACATGGAAAAGAATTTTTTCTCTTTCTCTCTCTCTCTCTTCCCCCCTTTTCTTCCTCCTCGATTCCCTTCTCCTTTCCTTAAAAAAATAAAAGAAAACTTTAAAAAAAGGAAAAGTAATGACTTAATACATATCAAGTGGAATTGTTGGTTTGTGGTGACGGTTTTATAATTCCAGGTTCAAGTTTTTCTATTTAATTACGCACTACAATTCTCATGAACTATAATGCAATAACAAAAGCATGCACCAGAATTGGCATAAGTCTGTTCTTTATTAGTACGGGTATGGATACTGTGCTTTATGTGTGAAATAAAATATTTGGAACTAATGCTGAGTCTGTTTCTTTAGAATTACACAGAACACTTCTTCCTTTAAAACACGGAAACTGGGGCTCTCTGTTCCCTACTTGGCCTGCTTCTCCCCTGATAAATTCAATTGTACTTCATTTCATGATGCCTTATTTGTTCATAACTACCTTTGTAATACCTTAATTGAATAGAGGGTTCATATATTAACCTGAAGTCCTCTATAGTATCTTAGTTTATGAAGGTTAAAAGTGATTAACTGATGAAAGGCTGCTTGCTGTAAATATTGACATTTCTCCAACCTGCTGGGGTTCTGATTAGCTCCTGAAGTTGCCTTAACATTTTTGTTTATCAGGTTATCAGCAATTCCCAAAGCTTATAAGCATCAGGACTTTTCTCATGCCAATTATCGCTAATGTTGCAGACACTGAAGGCAAATGCATAGCAGTATATGGCTGAGTACATTCATCACCTTCGAGTGGGAGTGTGTGTGCAATATAGACTTGATTGTAAATATTTGCACAAATGGGACTAATTTTGCAAAAATTAATTTCTTTTCCTTGCAGGCACTTCATTTCCTTGTCATCCAGTTTTGATGCTAATGTTTCTAAGTCATTTTGGTTTGTTGGAAAGAATTGTTTCTGGAGCAAGCAAGATTGCTTTTTACAGCTGCAAATAGTTTACGTGCAAGATTCTGCCTTGTCCAAAAGCAGCTTGGATTTGACAGCAAGTGCTGGTGAATTTGTAATGTTTGTAGCTGGTATTTTAGAGAATTCCTCTGAAATCTGTCTTTGGTCCTGGCTCTGAGTTCCTCAGCTTTTCCATAAGTGTTCTTAGCAATGAATATTTAACCCTTCTGTTTTCCAGAATGTTCATAGAGATTAAAAACTTCTGAACCTGTAAAAGGTCAGATTTTGTAGGATGGCTACCTCTGAAATGCCTTGTAGATAGCAAAATTATATCAGATGGCTAAAGCAACCTGTCATGCAGCTTGTAAACTCAATGCTGTATATATCTCACATACTTTTAGCACTCTTTACTGCAAACTGCTCACAGGTGACACAGAGGCTTCACAAACAGGAGAGGAAACCCTCCCACCACCAGGAATAATGTCAGGAGCAAATTTTAGCAGGCTGGTGTAGATGAGCGGCTCCATGAGATGGAAGCTGCAGGGATGTGCAGAGCTACTGGGATCCATGCTGGGTTCTTGGCTGCCCTGAGCTGAGGATCCATGTCTCCTCCAGCCTCGCTCCAGAGATACAGCGGTAAAGACCCTCCTTGCCCTTTGCCAAGCAGTTCTTAACAGCTATCAGCTTTATTTTAAATTAAGCATTGCTACTGTGGCCTCAGGATCCATCCTTTGCGTGCTTGTTCCCACCTATGTCTGCTGGGGAGTGGGCTGCCGTGCTTTTTGTTAGCTTGTGACCTTCATGATTTGTTCAGGTTTGAAATCTCCTTGGGTGTGATCCTGCCTGTCTTTCCTTAGGTGTTTGGACCATTTCTTGCATAACTCCTATCCTCTTCATTCATGCCAGGATATTTCTCAACAGGCAGCAGCCTTAGCAGAGAGTGGATGTTAAAGAATGCAAAACTCTAGCTTGCTGGTTTCCCTTTTGATTAAAAAAAAACCCAAACAACATAGACATTTGTGACTTGATTTATGATTTATTTTCATGTCATCTTCCACCACCTCTCCCCTTCCTGCCATGCAGGGTGGACATTTCTTAGCATGTTACATTAGTAGCGTGTTATTTATAAAGTTAAATATCTGTTTTCACGGTTGTGTTTTACTTCACAAATTATGACTTGGCTGTGATGTGACCTGCCTAAAGGTGTTTTCTTCAAGATAGTGAAAATCTTTCAAATGTAGCTGTGATTTCATCTCTGGCCATGGCAAAGGAAAGCTGCACATGAGTAATACTTCTGGTTTCTTGTAAAAGAAATAATTCTTAATCTAAAAATACCTAAAGCCATTATGTTCTTCTGGGTTAGGAGAATTTCAAGGCTTGAGCCTTTCTTTCTTTTCATTACCCAAACAAGTTGCTATGCATGTGTTCATTTCTGTCATCCTGGTCTGAACTTCTCAAGGGCTTACATTGCACTAGAGGAATGAATGCTGAAAATATTAGTTATGGCATTCATAAACTGTATCCTTAAGAGCTGTGACATATTGCAGATTCACTTGTAAGTGGACAGAGAATTTCTCAGTGAGTCTCAGAGCTGTGATGCCATCAAGGAGCAAAGAAATCTGTGTACTGAAACTTGCAGCAAAGCATAAAATGAAAGAAGTATTTCTTGTGTTTCCTGTTAGGTGATGAATATTTCACTGATTCAGAATAATGCTCAGCAGACAGAGATTTGATGGGTTTGGCTGAGTTCTGCTGTCCTACTGCTGTCCTACTCCATCATTGACTGCATTTATTTTCCCATGCCTTAACTTAACAAAGCCTTACTTGTCCCCTACATGTCATTTCCATTCAGGCAACATGGAATAAACCTCTGGACACAGACACACTTCATCAGTCAGAAGTGCAAGCAAGCACCAGGCAAAGTTTTCCAACCCACATATTGCCCTTGCAGAAAAGGAGGGTGAATAAAACACCATTCTATGTATGAGGGCAATTTATACTGAAACAGTGTTGCATTTTAATAAGCACTATGTTGTGTATCACTTTAATCTTAAGAGGAAAATAGCTTAAATTTTTTGTTACTTGATGTGCTTCTAAGGGTATGCTGCACATTCAGCTGCTGCCTTACTTCTAATGGAGGCCTTTTTGAGGTCCTGAAGCTGCCTTTGATACCTGTTTCTACTTTAGCGCTCAGGATTTAAAGTAAGCCTATGGGCTGAGTGCTACAAAGGTGGAATGGCTTCCCAAATTCTATCCTTGAGACTTGTACATGTGGAAAATGTGTGTTGCTGCCTGCTCTAAGGGGAGGGCACTGTACTTGGGTGGATAAGCTGAAGGCATTGCCAGCATCTGCCTGGCATTAAGGCAGGCAGATTTCAAAGGCATCAAAGCAGGCAAGTTCTTCTGGAAGTGAATGGTTGTGCGCCGCCTCTTTGAACTCCTTGCAAAACCCAGGCCCTGTTTGCAGGGGAAAGGAAGTGTAACCTTGTGCATCAGCTGCACCTTCCTCGCCTCTTTGTGATGTGCTGAAAAGTAATCCTGTGCCTCCCTGGAAGATCAGATCTCCCTGAGAGCCCATTCTGCAAGGGTGAGCCACTTGCATGAGTCATGGCTGTAGAGGCTTCTCATCCTTTTGATTGAAAGGTGTTTAATGAACATCATCTTAAGTGTATCCTGAATTAGTAACAGCCAGGCAGATGTAGCTATTCTTGTGCTGGGTGTCAGAAAAAGAAAGGAAAAAGAAAGCAAAAAGGGACTTTATGCATCTGAGCCCTGGAAGGATGGAACCACTATGCTTCCCTTGGAGCAGAGCTTCTGCTCTGCCACCTTGGATGCCATCACAGCTGCAACAGCCCCAATCTAGTCCTGTTACCTCACCCTGGCTTGCAGCAGTGTGACACCCTGCGAGGCTCAGTTTGCCTGCAGCATGGCACAGCTTACCTGATGCGATGTATTATTGATGCTGATGAAATGCAAGTGTTACAAGGGCTTTGTTCAGAGCTGCTGAGCCAAGAAACAGCACAGAAGTAGCTAAAAGCAGGGAGTGTCAGTAAATTCTTAAATGCACTTTGTTTAGCCCCTGATTTAGATGTCTGGCCCTTTATTCTAAGTGCCCAAATCTCCACTTGCATTTTTCTTGTATCAGCAGTGAAGACTGTAAGTGTTACAGGGAATCCTGGGGAGAAAGTAGTACCTCAAAGGCAGCTGCAGAGGAGTAGTGCCTGCAAAGCTGGCCTCAGAGTCTAAAGAAGGATGGGGAGGAAAAAGGGATGTATGCATGTGTGTGCCCCCATGAACCTGTTTCTAGCCACTAGGGAGAATAAGGAGCAAAATCTATAGCTGAAGAAATCTGTAAGATTTTCATGTCTCTCATAAATTGGTGAGTACTCATTGTGTGAGCTGGCATCAAAGTTCTGAGGCAGTTCCCAAAGGACTGGCAGAAGTGCCTGAGCGTGCCGACTGCTCCCTGAGCATGCTGCTCTGTCTCTCCTCATACCTGTCATGGACACAGAGCTGGTCTCTGCTGCGTGGTAATGCTGCTTACTGGAAAGATTATGAAAGTCATAAAAATGTCAGCTTCTGTATTTCAGTTGTGTAAACTAAACATGCACAGTGCTCTCCTCACATCCCGTACAACCAGCAAGGGTTGTCCTTGGCTTTCTGCTTGAATACCAACAGGGACATCTCCCACCATCCTGATGAGGCTTTGTGGTTCAGCCATCTCCCCGGCATTGCTGCCCTCAAACAGTTCTGGACTCAGCTGAGCTCAAAGGGGTTTTGGGGCATGAGGACATGGCCAGATATACCACTGCCACCAATTTAAAATAGGATGTGATGGGAAGCGTTAGCTGGAGGTTTTAATATTGCTGGTGTGGCTGCATGAAATGTGTGTCCCTACCAATTGTTACTGGTGCAGAAAAGGCTGGGTATTTCAGGAGGTTTGCTATAACAATATTAGAGCTGTTGTTTTAAAAGATGGCCACTTAAAATGGATTATTAAAGCAACGAGTAGATGCTGGTAGTAAATCCCTCAGTTTAGGGGGTGAATTTTGGCAGCTGCCCATCAAAAGAGAATCCCCACACTTTGGGTCTTGAAGGGAGCTAAAAAAAAGAGGAGACGGATGAATACTGTGGAGCATGGAGCTGTGCGTGACTGTGGGCACCGAGCCTACCAAACCTCTAGGTTTAGCACCCTTACTTAGCAAAACCAGAAGTGTTTAGGTAAATACCCACTGGCTTTCTGGACTAGACACAGCTGTTGTGGGGGTCACACAGAAGCTATGCAGCTGCTCTACCTGTTATGCATATCTGCATCAGGTAGGGCACACAGCAAACACCAGTGCCTTTATCACCCAAAGCTCTGTTTCAAGCAGGGTTAGAGGATTTAGGCACATGCATTAACTGCTGTGCAAGAGGTCAGGTCTTTGGAGCCAGAATCAGGTTCTGTTAGACTCCATATGAGCCTCTCCACTGATTTCAGGGCTTTGTATTGGTCCCTTATCTGTGATTAAAAGTCTTTTTAAAGTGGAGCTTGGCATGAAAGCCAGGTGTGAGTGTTACATTCCTGGCGTGGAGCCATTGCAGACCCTGGTGTCCAAGGGTTGGTGGCCTTGGGTTCTGCACTACTCTGCCTATTGTTAGAGCAAGTCCTTCTGTTAGACTGGGATTTTTTTGCTATTTGCAAAAGTGACTGGCTTTGCTGCACACATGGAAGTTTTAATAATTATTCCCAAGCAGCTCTGAGAGATTTTTAACATGGAAACAAGTTCTACGTTACTCGTTAAATTGGTCAAATTTCAATAAAGTCAGGAAAACATCTTGAAAACAGCATGAATATAATTTACAAAGAAAACAATCCAAGCGTTACTGCCAAAGAGTTTTCCAACAGGAAGGAAGAAAGAATTTCTCTTTCCCCCCACATAGAATGACTGTACTGTACGATAAATTAGTGGTTTTTAGAGTGAAGGAAACAATCACAGGATCCTTAATGTTAATAAGAGTGAATCTGGTACCCGATGTGAAGATAGGTCGTGCTTCTTTGTTATCTTCCTGGGTAGGTTGCGTGAAACCTGGCTACCAATATTCATTTTGCTGTAAGTAGCTCTATATCAGCCTCTTCATCCTAGATGAGCTCTTGCTTGTCATGTTTTTAAATCTATCAGGAAAACTCCACACAGGGGCTGAAGTCGGGCAGAGAGGGTCTGGATTCTTAGCAAACATGGAAGTGAACATGATGCTTTTTTACCCCTAATATCAGATTGCTCTTTGATCAATCTGCTAAACCAGAGCCTTCATGAACCAAGTGCAAAGCCATGGGCTGATCTGCCCAGTGCAAACCTCCCTGGAGTCCTCAGGACCATCACTGTGCAGTGAGGCAGTGCCTGAATCACTGTGTGGTAACCTTGGTTCAAAGGTCTCATCACAGGCTGTGATTTTCCTACTTGGAGTTCAAAGTAAAAAGATGGGGAGTACAGCAGAGCATTATAGCAAACCTCATGCTGATTTCTTAATAACATAGATTCAAATGTATACATGCCATGCTACATGTACAGGACCATGTCAAGGGGCTGTTACAAACAGACACTGACTGGAGGCATTATTACTGTAATTACTTGTACTATCAACTCCACTACCTGAAAGGGAAATATAAACCAGATCCAAACTTGCCTGATGATAGAACTAGATATAAAACTACAGCTGTGTCTGGCGACCACATTTTGCAATTTTCAGATGTTTTTGCACTGACATGAGAAGTAATCTTTCCAAGTTTTTTGCAATATAACACTTAGACCTCAATATCAGGGTCTGGACTGATTGCACATTCTCTCCTTCTTTTGCTGAGAGGAATAAACCAGTCCACCCTGAACTTCACAAACCTTTCTGTTGAAATCTGGGGCAAAATCAAGACAATTCTTGAAAACATTTTAGCTTTGGTAACAGGGTGATTTTTTGCTGAAATATAAAACCCCAACAAACCTTTTGGTAGAAACAGTTCCAGCGCATTTTCTCTGTCAATTTGTATATGAACTTCCTCCAAGGCTCCTTTGCAAGTGACATGAGCACAGGCGTGGGGTGGAGAATGGCTGTGCAAAACCCACAAACATGTTTCTGGAAGTGCTGCACTTTGCACTGAGGCTGCTGCATGGCTTAGTTTGACACTTTCAGAAGAGTTAATTAACTGAAGCACTCTATCATCATTAGAGAAATGGAGTTCTGCAAGGTTATTAGTAGACTTTTTAAGGGCAACATCTGTATAGGAAAAATTAAAATCTCAAACTTTGTTTCTCACCAATAGCAGTGGAGGGAGAAACATGGAAAGGGCACAGCCACTGATTAAATTATTGTGCGCTTCTCCCCCCCACCCTTCACTGTTAAACAGCTGTGCTTCATCTCTGAGGCATATTTGTCTTTATCTTTGGCCACTTTGTCAGAGCTGGCAGAAGGAGCCTTAGGTGGGGTTGTTCTCTTAGCAAATTAAACAATGACCAAAACTTTGCTCATTTCTTCCATCGTTATTTCAGATTTCCATGTTTTCATTTTGACTTTACAATATAGAGGCAGTATCTCCCTGCTCTTGAATATGGAGCAAGGGGTGGGGACAGCTTGAAGACTGCAGGGCCTAAAAGGGTCTGCTGTTTTCATAAGACTGTTCAGGGACTGCTCTATGCACTGTACCATCCACCTGCACAGAAAGACAACATAGCAAAATGCTTTTGCAGCATTTTAAGTGCATAAAAGTGCTCAGTTCTACAGCTTGTGCTTAGGCAGAGTGAGGTGGATTTTATCTGAGCTAGGTGTCTGTAAGGGGTAGTAATTACTGTTTGATATAAGCTATTTGAAAACCAAACAGTTCCAGTATTTTCTATTTCTTCATTTTTGTGCCTAATGACACATTCAATCCTCTGACGGTCAACAGACTATATAAATACCCAACCCACCTCCATCTTCTGCTGAGGCATACTACAGTTAACAGGGAAAACCCAAGTACTTGCATTTGCTAGCCTTTTAAGTCTCCTTCTGGCCAGTTTGGCAAACTCATGTAGGAAATCTGACTTCGAAGCTTAGGCTTGCACCTGGGCTTTATCATTTGGTTGTGCCTTGTGCAGGCAAGGGAGGAAGGAGTGGGATGGGTAACAACAGCACAGAGAAAGGTCAGGAGATGAATCTGAGTGAAATTCAAGGAAGCAAAATGCTCAGCTAGTGGGAGCAGCGGGAGAAGGGGCTGGGATCAGAAAGTGACACCCTGGCTGCCCTGTGTCTTTTGTATGGAAAATCCCAAGTCCGTTATATCCCTGGGACCTAGTGGTGATGGTTGCTTACCACTGTAACAGATTTCAGGGATGTCCCAGGAAGACCTTTCCATCTAATGTTTGACTGAGCAAACAAGAAGGCCAAGTTCATCTGTTTGCATAGATGCAGGTTTGCATCCCCTGGTGTCAGCAGGCACGTTTGCACCAGGTCGGAGTGCATGCTCTACACTTGTGGCATTGGTTTGTGGCTGCTGAGGTCTTGGGCTGAGAGAGCTTGATCACAGGGTGTCAGCCACAGCCTGGGTTTCCCTTTTGCTTTCCCTTGCAAAACTTCAAAACCAAATAAGCAAACCCCTCCTGGCCCACACAGGCCAAACCACCTGCAAACTGCTCCAAATTAAATACATTTACTTGCAGTCTGGAAATATCCATGGTGTGCTGGGCAAGGCTTCTGGGCTTAATGATCCTGACCAGCAGGTTTGTTGTGGTTTACAGCTGGAGATGCCTCAAAGGACTGGAGCAGGACACACTCTGGCACTGCCTTCCTCCAACTGAAAGCAATGTAAATCTGCTGAGAAAAGGCACTGTCTCAGCTGCTAACAGCCACATGCCCATGAGTTATTTCCCGTTGTACATCCAGAGTTGAGTGTTGGCATGCCAGTGAGGATGGCAACTGGTTTGGTGGCAATTGGTTTGGCGCTGTGAGACCTGCCCATCTCCAGTAGAAAATACAGTCAGTCAGTGCCTACCATCCTGAGGTAACCTACTCACCCAGTAACACTTACCGGTGTCCCTTATCACCCTTCCTGCCGGTGTGCTGAAATGCTGGGTGAATGTTATGATGATCTTTTGGCAACCCCTGATGGAAGAAATAGAACGCCAGTTTAAAGTGAAAAGCAAAGGCTCAACGAATCTATCATTATTAATCCTGCTGTCAGTTTTAATTTTGGGGACATTACCTCACTCAAGACTCGTTGCAGAGAGAGCTGCCAAAAATGGTGATGTCATCATCACCAGGCACATCTGACCCTGGCTGCTGATTGCCAGTGTTGAGTGCAAGTTAATAAATCCCCTGGTACCTGGATACACATTGGAGTTTTATTACAATGCAGGCATTCCACGATACCCTGGTAATTAAACAGTCTGGAGCAGAAAGAAACCAAGGCACTATTTTCTCCCATTTAGAGAAATTGTAAAATATAATTGTCTTTCAGATCAGCTTCCTGCAACTGCTGTGTAAACCTGTGTTTTAATTGTAATGAAATGTTAGCAGGAACACTTGGATATAGGCAGAAATATGAGATAAAATTCAAGTGTGAGATCAGATCTGCTTCCCCAGGGTTAGTACTTACAAAGCGGCTCCTAATTTTGCGCATCAGGGAAGAAGCCTGAGATCCCAAAGCAATGAGCTGATGGCTGAGGGACCTGCTTGAGGCAGGGGAGTCTGTGACAGCTCCATATGTGTCTGTTAACGCTGGTGGCCATCAAACAATCCCCATCAGTCTGTCAGGTTGGCTGCTGCTGTCCTGATACCTCATGCCAGGAAAAGGTCTTGAATTGCTTTGTGATCTGGCTGGTGGAGGCTGAAGACTGCCACAGAGGGACTTGCAATGCAGGTAGTGAGGGAAAGCTTCAAACCAAACCTGACAGTTGGGGCACTCCACTTCCAAGAGGCAGAAATATTTTCATTTCTAAGGAAAACTGAAATTCTGGCATCTCCATGTGGATTCAGGAGTGGGGATTCCACCACAGCCATGCCTCTACATCCCTGCCACCCCCATGAGCTTATTGCTATGGGAATTTTTGTGCTGTTCTCTAGCAGAACAGCAGAGCATCCAGGTCTGAGCCTCGTCTGAAGTCCTGAATAGGAGCAGTATATATTGGTTATGAGGAGTGGGTCTGCATTTTTACTCTTAGCACATTTCCAGACATAGCCACAAGATGAGACGCAGTATTCATAGGGTTGCCACATCCCAATGACAGTAGCAGCATAACTACTCCAAAATTTATAGAGCCCATTGAATAGAGCAATTGAAGAAGTCACGTTGACAAAGCAAAGCCTTTGAAAGTGGAAGCAGAGCTGGGAACTTTCACACTGGAGAAAGCTTTCAAGTCACACTTGTTTGGAGCTGACATATGTTTACCTTTAAAGGTCTATAAATAATATTACCTTTCCTCTTTACTGACTACTGGAGATGATGCTTTGCTTCTGTTTAAGGACCCTCTCCTCCTCTATCTTGATATTGGAGTTGTCTGGCTGAGCTATTTGACATCATCATCATCACCGACGTTTCCCCTGTCTCTATAGCAACATATGATGATGCCACAAACAGAGGATTATGCAATCTGTGTAGGCTCAGATAGAAGGAGAGGCAGGACTGTGAGCTCTGATTTAAGCACAAATGTCTCTAATAACAGTAAGGGGAATACAGAAACTTGCTGGCAAAGGACATGTTTTTTTGTACAAACATTCTCATTTTCCAAGTTTTACTCTGGTGGGAAAGTCTCTCCTTGCAGTCCTTTTATATGTATGTATTATACATACACATTCTCACACAGATATGTGCATTTGTGTGCAAATGAATATATGCAAATGCAATACTGCTCATGCATTGTGGAGGCAGCTCTCTATGCACAAACTAATGCATCCAGGATCTACTGTGCTTCACTCATCCTCAGCACAAATATGCTGTGGGTCTGCCCAGACCTCGCACTGCCTCTTCAGCAGAGGACTGCCCTGGCAGATCCCACTGAATATACTTATTCATGTCTGGGCATGTTTGTGCCCTTGGCTAGATAGGATCAGCAGTCTCCTCCTTCAAACCCAGCCTGCCTTTTCTCTACCAGGTTTGTCCTGTGGTTAAAACACAGGATGAGAAGCATGAGGGTAATTTTTAATATCTGCTCTCCCAAAAGCTTTTTAGCAAAGCCTAAGGAAACATTTGAAGTGTCAGTGCCTCAGTTTCTCCAACACTAGGACAAATAAATCTCATTACTAAGGAGGAAGCAAGGATAACTTCACTCTTGTTTCTAAGTGCTCCAACTCTTTGGTGAAGAGGTCCATGGAGACTCTGGAGACCATGCTTGTGGGTGTTTCTTCTATGTTTATCTTGTTTTTATTAAACATATAAATGCATCCTATCTAGCACATGTTGTCAGAATCAATAACTGTGCCTTGTTAGCAGTTTTTCCATTTATGGCATATTGTCCTGACATAGCTGTAAAACCTCAATGAATATGGCTTTAATAACCCAATGGTATTTAATGCACAATCGCTGTCTTATTAAGTCTAAATTAAGTCCTTACTTGAGACACTTAATTTAAAGTGTGACTGATCTTTTCCTGGCCTGGGAGGAGATACTTAAGTGACACTTCTTCCAATTTGGCCACATGGCTGAGGGGGTGGGATTTAAATAATGTATTTTGATGATACTACTCCTCTGGTTAAAGCTGAATTGCATCATTTTATGCACACTCAGAGACAGGATCAAATTAAACCAAACTTCCCACCAAGTTAGCTCAGCTGAGCTTTGGAGCTTAGTGCTGTATTCAAAACACACACTTATTGTAACTATCCACTCATCAGCATCTGGTTGGCTTTTCCAAAGGAAAAAATGAAGTACACCATGTTTTTCTACTCAGAGCCTCTTGTGGGGTGCCTTTTGAGTTGACGAAGACAAGGCTTACATTCTGCTGTGGGCGCACTAATAAAATAAACCTAATAAAATAAACATTACATGCAATAACGATGCTACTAAATCTAAGTTCAATGTGCAGCTAAAGTGTTACCCACAGATCTATTCAGAGTGATGTGCCTGGACTTCTTTCCGTCCTTTTCCAACCCAAAGTCACATAAACATTTGTTAAACTGAAATGGGACTAATGGGAGCTCCATAAGCAACTTTGGCACGTGCGAAGCTGAAGAGGGTGCAGAGCTCACAGATAAATGATGTGCTGTCATGTCTGCATGTCAAGGCCACCACCCCTGAAGAGTAGCCAGACCTAGAGGCCTGGAATAAAATTTCTGAACAAAAGAGCTGGGCAAGACACTGGAAGCTGTCACAGCAGCTGCTGCTTTGCTTTGTACTTGGGCCATGCTGTAACTGTTTTGTTGGATTAATGCAAGTTGTGTAGTTGAAGGTGCATCATAAACCATGATAACAGGAAAACTTCCTTTAGCACAGATGCATATAGGGTCTTCAGGTTTATGTCTGGGAAGACAGGGCAGCCAAGTGACATGGGCACTGCAGAGTGGTGGGGTTTAGACTCTAGGCCTTTGACAGCAATGATGGAAAATTCAGCAGCACCATCATTATTGTAGCTTGCAGCTCAAATTCTAGCTGCATCCTAAACTAGTCTCTCTGTATTTTTTACTGAAAATAAACTCTGGAATGTGTTAGTTCATTTTCAGTGGAAGCTTGTTCCAAAAAAAAGAAATAAGAAAAAGAATCCTAAAATTACAGAAATCTTTTTATCTGCTAAATAAGCCTGTGTAGATTTACCTATTGTTGCGATGAATGGTGTGGCTCAGCCCCCATGCTGGCTGCCACACTGTGTCTGGTTGGTCAGTCACTGAAAGGCTATGGTGGAATTGCTGGAGAAACACACCCTCAAGAGGTCATCTGGACAGGCAGGTGATTTGTGCTTGTTTTCTAGCAAGTTTGGTGATGTTGCCCACTTTTAGAATGAATTTATCCTTTGCAGCACTTCAAGATCTTTCT
The DNA here is from genome assembly GCA_009867235.2 of Psittacus erithacus. Taxonomy (NCBI): domain Eukaryota; kingdom Metazoa; phylum Chordata; class Aves; order Psittaciformes; family Psittacidae; genus Psittacus; species Psittacus erithacus. Next base: position 36,764 of record WYDI02141174.1, on the reverse strand, counting down.
TTATCAAAGCCACAGCTGCTGGATTTATGGGATTACACAAGAGTTTCTGCTGTCATTCAGAAAACCAATGGGAAATTGAAGTCCAAGTGATTTCAGGGGAAGGGTTCAAAGTGTGACCAAAACCAGAGATCAGGTATGATAATGAGGATAATGTATGTGTATTCCTCCTTTAAAGACCTCAAAGTTATCTGTGAAGCATTGTCATGACTGCTTTTGAGGCTTGATTCCATGATGCCAAGTGCTAAGAATTTGCAATACTGCTGCTGTATGCAAGTAAAGGGGCAGGACAAGGTCAGTTAATGGCAAAGGGGCTCACCATAAAGGAGGTAGGAGGTCTGCTTGCAAGGCAGCTGCCAGAGAATAATCAGGGCTGTCTCAGAATTAAAAACTTTGGGGTTTTGCAATACCTTTTACTGGGTGCAACCTCGCAAGGGGCTCAGGGTAGTAAAATATTATTGATATATAATCCTCTCAAAACAGTTTGAATGTGCAGTCTGTCCTGAAAGCAAGGAGAATGTGCGTTGTTTAACATCACCACCAGTAGAGTCTACACTGAGGGCAGTGTAACACTTCAAGTAAAAATATTTGTGTTTCTATTATGTCTTGCCTCCAAGAACTTAACTGCTATTTGGTTCAGTTCAGTCTTGATGATTGATTTCTCCTGGATGCTGGGGTGAGAATTGTTTTAACGGTTTACAGATGGATAAATGAAGCAGGGAGGTGTCCTGTGTATTGCCCAGCACTGAAAACTAAGCCACTGGCAGGACAATTGTGTTCCTGTTTCATCCCAGTCAGGTTTGATCCTTCTTTTTTCCTTTAGTAAAAAATTTATCTTCCTCCCTAGCATGTATACACTTTAATAGCTGAATCACAGCAGTAGAAAATGACGAAGCTGAAGACAACACTTATGAAGACCTTTCACAGTGATATTTACTGTTCTTCTTCTAAATCTGGAACAAACCTTATTGCAGTAATTCCAGTTCTGTGAGATATATTAGCTTTACATAGTTGCTGTTGCTGCTGCTATGCCTATGTATTTAACAGTTTTCTAAATAATTTACTGAAGCTCCCAAGTTTTAAGAGCTTTTCCAGAATGGAAGAGAAAGAAAAGGACTGTGGTCACTCAGAGTGCTTTCTCTATACCTCTTTTGTCTATTATTAATTAGGAAGGGTTTCAAGTGATAAAACCAGCTTGTTGTTATAAGTCATCCACATGCTAAATTAAAGTGGGCAAACTGACATGGCAGTTAAACCCTCAAAGCCTGAAGTCAATCAATAAAATCTATGGAAAATTACTCTGAGCAAATTAACATCCTTTAATACATAAATGCAGATTTTTTTTTCATGTCTCTGCAAAATAACTATGCACAAATTTCCTGTCCATCCCAATCTCATCTCAAGCCAGGCACCACATACCCTCCTTTTTCCCACAGTACATTTTCATCAGAGCCCATAACTCTCCGGAGTGGACTGACAGCTGGGGAAAAGCAGCAGGTCAAGCTAGAAGCCAGGCTGGCTGAGGACACTGTGCTCCAGCTCCTTGCCATCCAGTGGTCTCAGAATGATCTGATTTAGGAAAACCTACTAGTAAAGATGTTGAGGTTAATTTGGCTCTATGTGACAAAGCCAAGCTACAGAGCATCTGTAAGGGAGCGGGAATGTCAGGCGGCATGGGAGGAAGCAGGAAAGGATGATGAGTATGTGGAGACAAGAACTCCTAACATATGTTTGTTGTTACCTGCAGTTTGTATATGATATCTGTTCATATTTGCCTGAGTCCATGGCTGAGAGCAGCACAGAGGAGCTGGAAGAGCAGGCTGGGGAGAGCTGGTCATGGTGCCCACAAGCAGCAACCCCAGTCCTGAACCAGGTCTGTGGTGTGACCTCTCCTCCCCATCTTTTTGACTATTTAAATTTGTCAATCACAACCTCATTGAATGCGCATGCAGAGAAGAAAACTGGATGCAAACATCTTGGAAAGTAAAGCTATTAGATCAGGTAGGTTACTTAATAGTTTCAGGGGTTGAGGACACATACATCCACCATTCTATGTGTCATTGTAGGCACTCAGCATTAATATCTGAGGGCCTTTTCATGCCACTGAAGATTTTATTCTCACATCATCACTGCGAGAAAGAGTATTTCATAGCTCTAATTTCAGAACAAGTAGGAATTTGAGAAACTGGGCACAGCAGCTATCTACAAAACAGAGCTATTGCTTTCCACTTAGCTCCTGTGTATGGATATTGTTAAATGCTTACAAGACTAGATAGCTGAATTAGGGAGCATCCCATGAACTTTATTCCCTTCCTATACATCAGTGTTTCTATAGAGCTCTAAGGATTTTGAGAGAACGTAATTGTTTCAGATGATCTGGCCTAAGTCACCCCAGATAGAAATTGCAATAGGCCAACAAACTAAAGGGTTTGAGGTGGTTTTAGTCTTGTGGTCAAAAGCTGACAGTTTGCTGAAGGAGAAAAGAGTTCAAGGTTGTGAAATGCGGGGGTTAATGTCTCTGCCAGTAAAGCTCTGGAATACATTTTCTAGATGTCTCCTATCAAGAAATCATTCTAATAAAAATTTGTCTTTACGCAAATTGAAATTTTCTGCAGGAAAATTCTGACTTTGCTGCGTTGCCGCCTCCCCTTGGGAAAATTTAACCAGAGCTTCCTGGCTTCCTGCTGGGAAGGGGTTTGCCAATTTTATTTTCTGCCTGAAGGGAGAAAAACAAATTGATGCATGTTTTCCAATATGCAGAGCTGGGAGGAGGAGGGAAAGGCCAAGTGCCCTGGCTGTCTGCCTGCCACACAGCGTGGTCACCTCTACCCATCAGGCTGGGCAGAAGAAAGGGAGGCAGGGATCCTGGAGGACTGGTCTCTGGAAACCTACCCAAGATTTTATTGTTGGTTTGAATTTTAACCTATTAAAAAGCCATTTCCAACCTCCTTTAACCATTTTTTTTTCCCCCATGGAGCAAAGACTGCAAATTTGTTCATTTGTTTTTTGTTTTCTTTTTCCCTCAGAAGAGATTTGCATTTTCTGGGCTGCTCCTCTCACACGACAGCTACAAGAAAGCTGAAAGGACAATTACTTTTGATCAGAAGTCTACAATACCTTGGCAGCTGGAATTCCATCAGATAAGCAATATTTGATTAATATTGGACAGTAGGAGGAGACAAAAAGGGATAGTATGGACATATTGGAAAAGCACTCACAAGAGCTACTTATGGATTTGCAATACTCCAACACAGATTGCCAATGTTGCATTAAAATATTGCCTCAGAAGCAATTCCCTAGATCCTGTGCAGGGTCAGCTGATGAGCACCCTCCTCCTTCCCCATTCCACATACCTCCTTCGATGATATTTCCACCCATTTCCACTGTCTATTGCCAATGGCTTGAGTAAAGTTGGTTCAAACGAATTTAAAGCAGGGATAAATATTGTCAATTCCAATCACAGCTTTCCAGTCTATTCGCAGGACTGTCCCTAGGGCAGGCATCCCAGGCTGAATTCCCTCTCTAGATGAGAAGAATGAGGTAAGGGGTGGCAAGAAAAAAGCAGGAAAGGGAGAAAAACAGTAAGCAAGCAAATGATTTGCAGAGCAAGGAGGATACTGAAGCTTTTGCATTCCTTTTCTTGTTCTAGTTCATTCTAAATCCTGCCTCAGCCTTCCTAGAGGAGGGGGAAGGGTATCAGTGGATTTGCATCTTACGTTGCTGCTGACAGTAGGAGGTCTTAATTGGGGCACCAAAGAGCAGGTGTATGCTAACGTTAATCTTCCCTTTCACCTGTCACTCATGCAATGAATATGATCTTTCTCTCTCATTAGCAGCCCTCTGTCACATGCTGGGGAGCTTTGAAAGGGTCCCTCTGAAACTTCTTGGGATTGATTTTGCTGCCCAAGCTCGGTTATTACTGCCAGACCCTGGACAACTGCTCCCAGGGAACACATACGTCCAGTGGAGGTATGGATGAGCATTGCCTAAGAGCCTCAAATCATATGTGCCTTGTGGAAAAATGAACAGTAATTCATATATCGGCCTTACGATAAACACAATGAGACTGGTTCATTTTGAAAATAGCACATTGTGTGCTTGAGTGTTACAGAGATGACCTTAGGAGGAAAGTTAACTTAGCAAAGATATTCAATTTGGTATTATCTCCAAATGTTGATTCCTGGAATCATTACTCACTCCATAGTCAGGCAAAACTTCCCTGGATTTCAAGGACTCCAGCTGGAGCCAAGAGGAAATTGGCCTGGGAGAGGATGAAATAGTAACTCTAGAATTCGAACCTCCATCTCTTGCAGTTCACCTATCATAGCAACAAAAGCCTAATCCTTTGGTCGGGTGATGCAGAATATTAGGAAACAACTATGAGCAGCCAAAAGCAGCTAAACCTGCTTTGTTTTGTTCTTCGTTCACCATGAACACTGCATGTTGTGAGGAACCTGCAGAAAAGACAATGATCTCTGTCTCCTGACCACGCATTCCTCGCTAAGAGAAGGGTAAAAAAGTAAAGTAATCTTACAAAGAGTTTATTTAAGTTTTTTACATTCTTCAAGTGCTGCTCTGAACAAGTTCCACTTTGGTTCATTCAGAGGTGAAATAAATAATTGTCTTTAGGGAAAAAAATTCACATGGTTAAATGTATTATATTCAGAGAGCAACAGGTTTTTGGCTGTGGGTGTGATTCAGGGGAACAACATCAGCTGCAGCCCATGTTCTGAGTCAGAACAGAGTCCCATGGCACAGAGTCACAGCTGCTTCAAGGCCCTGGTGCTGGTAGATTTTCTTTAGGATGATGATGGTTGGCCTCTTCTTTTACTTTTATTTTTCTCATCGGTTGTTGGGAGGTGGCCTTTTTTATCATCAGATTCCTTCCAAAAGCAGTAATAGTGTGATTCAATATGATGGTAACTGAGAAACAAATGGGATTGACACATTCATATTGTAATTCTAACTCATAATCTGGTTTTTCCTTGCTGAGATTGGGTCATGGTATGAGAATTTTCTCATTCCTGAAATTAGGAAAAAGAATGTCTGGTAGTAGCAGCTAATTGTTTAGTCCTTTTTGGGATAAAATACCTCTGGAAAAGCATAGGGAGAAGCCTTTGCTTCCCCTCCCAGAGAGCACATCTGAGAGCAACCTGTCTTGTTCAGACAGTTCATCAGAGATGCAGAACTCTTCTGCCTACTAATATTGCTCCTGGGCACCCTCCTGCGAGGAGGCAGCTGGCATACACACTGTTAAAAAAGCTAGGGTGCTTTTGGAAGTTTCAAACATTTCTTCAATGAGGAAGAGGTGTCATGTCCCAACTACCCAGGTTAGATGCCGCAAATTGCTGCTAATTTTGCTTTGGGGTCTTTTACCTAACCTGTGCTGCAAGGGGAGACTCTTCAGTCCTGTAGACATGACAGGAGCTGGCAGTCAGGATCAGGACTCATATTTGCAGACCCATCACCTACTGCTGCTTAACTAGAGAAGATTCTGCAACAGCCACATCCTAAACTTTATTACACTCCTGATTTGCAAGTATATTATTTGAATCAAACTTTCCAGGCCTAATCATATGTAAAACTGAGGCTAATTATATCCCATAATGATCTGATCTGCAATAGTGAGATTAAGTTAAGAGAAGGAAAATGAGCTTTCCTTAGCTGTGCAACTGTCTTCCCAGGACCATGGAGCAGCTGGCAGATGTCCTCCGTGCCTGCATTTTTCATATCAGCTTGGGAAGTGGCAGTGAAGTTAATAGGCATGCTCTTGCTTTCATGTTAGGTTTATCTATGGTCTTTACTTTGTGGTCCATGTATGGTCTTTACTGCTACAAATTTACCTTCACTGGTGGAAAACACAGGAACCTTATGGTCTTTTTCATGTCATTTCAGCAGTCCAGTGATGATGTGAGAGCTACAGATCTTATAGAGGGCTGCAAAAGCACTTTGAGATTAGTAGGTGAGGGTCAAAAACTGATGGTGCAAGGTGCTTCTGAAAAGCCTATGTAAAGGAAGTAAATATTTGCCATGAAAATTTTTGAAAGAAAATTAAAATTTTAAAATGTAATTTAAAATTTTAATTTAAAATTTTTCAATTTGCTTTTTCTCCAATGACAAATGGAAACTTCAATCTGAGTCAATGTATTTATTTTTAAACCTTTTTTTTTATTCTATATTTTTTCATTCAGCTCTCCAGTAGAGGGAAACAAGGACCTTTACAAGGCCCAGTACTTGGCTGAAGACAGGGAGATAAAAATTGTGAAGACAACCCTACTTTGTAATTTCTCTATTGGGCAATGGAAGACATTTTATTGTAAATTCACAACCTCCTTATTGTCTGTCTTTCAATGAATTTTAATAAGCATGTTCTTCAATCCCTGTATATATCTAATGTCATATAATCAAGTAATTACCAAAATTATAAGGGACAATCATAGAATCATAATACCTAAGTGCAGGAGGAATAACATGATTGGTTTTAAGCATATGAATATTACAGATTTCATATGCCGGGTGAAGTGGGGCAAGGCAGTGCCAGACTCAGTGAGATATCTCATGTGCTTAACAGTAAGCATGTGCTTAACAGTAAGCATGTGCTTAACAGTAAGCATGTGCTTAACCATGTCCCTGAATGGGGAGTCTAAAATCTCTGTTATTCCAGTCTGTGAATGTGTTGTCTTGAAATGTACAAGCTGCAATTAAGAGCTATTGGATAATAACTATGCCATGAAAATGTCCTAAACTATTAAAGAGCTGAAGATGATAGTGTGCTTTTAATGTTTCACATAAACCATTTGGGATTTGAAGAATTTTCAGCGCTCGTAAGGAAGTCAGAATATATTCTTGCTTGGGTTAAAGGGAAGGAAGAGAAAAAGCCCTGAATTAGATTTTTGAGCTCAACACCCTCCATTTTTCTACATGTTGCTCAATTCTAAACAGGCAAAATAAAATCAGCTTTGTTCATGAGCATATGCTTTTGACATTTTTTCTTCTTGGAGTCTGTGAATTATTAATAAACTAATTTCTCTTTATAGTTCAATCTTTGGAGACTTAAAATGCTCACTCAAATGCACCGAACAAGAGGAATGCTTCAGCTCCAGTCAGCTCCTGTCTTCTTTGGAAATGCTGGCCTTGAGGTATTTTTGAGTCTTTGAAATCAATCTTTTATTCAACTGGGAATTTCTGATGGCTTGGAGGTCTAGGCTGTTAATTCTGCCTAATGCCCTGTTTAAGTTTGGGGCATTTCAGTTGGCTGATTTTCTGCTTTTACTTTGTTAAGGGACTAAAAGCATCCCTCTCCCCCTTCACCACACCCCCTGTTTCTTTGTCACCAAGTAGAAACAAAAATGTTTGTTGGGCTCAACAAGTAAATGGGGGCGGGATGATCTAGAAAACATTAAAGATGGCACCTGCGTGAGATCTTGCTGAGTTTTTCAAAGCCAATTTATTACAGCTTGATCAGGAGTGGAGGTGTCAAAGGGTATCCCCATGCTCTGTCCTGCAGCCTTTTGTCATGACTGCCTTAACTGAGGGTTTCTCATGCTGCTGGCATCAGTAGCACTACCATAATTAAGCCAGAGGAGAGGGGGGAATCAGGAAAAGAAGGGGGTCAGGGTGAGGTCCCAAATTCCTGTGCACACCAGCCATTCAGGATTGTGGACAGCCTGCCATAACTTGGCTGTCCAATTTTGTCTGCTGTCCTCTGGATAGTTCGGACCAAGATGTGAACCATAGGATAAGCACGCAACATCTTCTATACAGTGCTAGTGTGAACCAGACAGTCAGATTAACAGCCTTCACTGATCAGCTGTGATTTCCTCTTCATCGGAGCCTGGGCTGAGAGCTGAACAAACCCATTTCATTTGTGATCCTGTACGCACGTGAAACAAAAGCTCTCAATGATAAAGCAACATTGTTTGGTCCTTCCATTCTCATGCTTCTAAAAAAAGCCCCAACAAATTACTGAAAAAGGTCCGCATGAAATTTAAAAATAGGCTGAGGGAGGGGGTTACAGATCACTGAGCTGCATGTGGTTAAAGAGAAACAACAGCAAAAAAATCACAGTGCTAAATTAAGCTGTACAACACAATTTCGTTTACCAGAAATATTTAACTGGAGAAAACCACATTAAAGCAGTGGCCTCATTAACAAAAATGTCCTGTGCAGAGGTGGCTTCCCAGTTAACATTGGTGGGGGGGCGGGAATCTGACTCCTGAAAGAAGCTGAAAAAACAGTTAAAGAAAAAACTTCTGGGTTTCTCTCACATGTCTGATGTGTTTCTCTTCCTTAGTCCTCATTACTGAGGCTATTTGCATTGAAAAATGTGAGCCAGACTCTTCCTCTCCTTCATGCTGGGGTAAATCTGGAGTAGCTCCGCTGGGTGATGCAGAGCTTGGTGCGGCTCTGAGCTCTGGTCATGCAAACCCATAGCATGAGCAGTGGTGGTGGTAGCAGAGAGGGAGACAGCTGAGTTTTCTGTGTGTGATTTATTTCCCATCTCTCTCTGAGGTCTCAGCAGCTCTGCAAGGCCAGGAAAACATGTCCAAACCTTGGAATGGGAAACCGTTTACTTTGCTGGTGTGCAGGAGGATTCCTATTGAGGAGCAAAAGTGATTTGGTTCCAGCCTCCCATCAAGTGAATGGGATTCGTGCACCTCAGCCCATGAAGGTCTTTGGGTAATTCCAGCCATGAAGGTTAATTATAAGATTTTAATTAATTAGACATTCACTGTGGGCTGAAGTAGCCTGGCTGACTGAGCACCAGCCCGGGAGGTCTGTAATTCACACTGCTGGTGCCTGGGAGCCTGGGAATGGAGTGGCACTGAGGCAGCCTCAGGTCTCCTGTGCAGGGTGGACTCTACAGGATGGGTGCTGGAGATGCTGCAGGACCAAGGCTGAGCCTCAGGCTGCGAAGAGCGTTTGTGCCATAGAGGCTGACTGTGGTGCATTCTGCAACTGGGCTTCATCCTGCTCCCCAGGGGTGAGCAAGAGATAACATTTAGCAGGAGAAGAGGTTGTAAAACAGGGGTAAAAAGGCATTAGGGCTTTATTATAGCTTATGTACTGAAATACTATGATAAATTGGCAGCTGGAATTAAAAATCCAAACTGGCTAGCTTTGTGAAGCATTTGAAAAGAGTCAACTTAAAAATGCTGAAAAAAATAAGGTAGCAATAAATGACATCTCTGAACTTCTTTTTTTCACAAGTGTAAATGGTAATCACTGAGCTACAAGAGTATATAATCTGTAGGTGCTCTCTGGCCAGCTGAAGAACTATTGTTTGGCTGGTACTCCAGAGATACCTGCAACAGAGAGGCACTTGGCTCTCTGCCTGCAGAATATGGCCTGAGAGAGAACTTCTGGCCTCCCTCAAACTGATGGCAAAGTAGCAGTGACTTCGGGGGATCTGGGATTTCTCTCAAATAATGTTATTAGCAATGTTTCACTAATCTTTAACTTAATAAAAACAAAATGGCAGGACTAGAGAGAGATGCTGATGAGGGAAGAAAAAAGACATTTCATTTCTCCCAAAATTACAGGAACTCTATTTTTTTCCTTCGAATGTACGTTGCATTTCTTAATAAGAGAAAAATATGACATGGGAGAAAATAAATTTCATTGATGCACTGAAACATTTTTAACTAATTTATGGAAGCTGCATCCATGAGAGAGTAAGTAAGAACTCCTAAAACAATATGAAGCCAACAGAAGAAAAGGAAATAAATATCCCCATTCCTGGCGGATGCCTGTTTCTTTAAGCAGCTGTTTCTTGTCTCTGAGGTAACAAAGTTGTCATGTGATGCCTCTGTTACCATGGCAATAATCTGTAATTGTGCAGAAAATCCACCAAAGTAGCGTGCAACTCCTTAGTGAATTGGACGGAGAGAAAAATCACCCCTGTACAAGCCTTGAATTGATGATGTTGTGAAACTGCATTGGCCAAGCCAGCCCAGTATCACCTCCAATGAATCTCCTGTATGTATTTGCTCTGGTTCTGGTGTCTAGTGTTTGCTTGGTCTTTAAATATGTCTCTTGCTCATGCATTCATGGCTGGTAAATGGTGTGCACCTTCGTGTGCACTTGCACTTCCCCTGTCGCATTCAGGGCATTTTATATAAAGTAAAGGATCTGGGCGCTCGAAGGTTTTGGCCAAAGGTTCAAGAACTGTAACTATTGAGCCATTCTTTTCAAGCACAGGTGATAAAATGGCATTAAATTTTGTACCCTGCTACAATTGCAATAGGAAAGAGGTTCCTATATTTATTTTATCTCAATCTTCCAGTGGGGCAGCCTCCAACATCTGCATTGTCTCTGTGTTTTCATAGGGGTGAGTCATTCCAACGGTACCTTGGGAACAACTCCCACGCACACTCTTGCAGTATTTTTATTTATATATAATATACAGATTTCAGTAAACCTGCTAGCAGGCCAGGTTCAGTATCTTTTAAAACTGCCTGAAAATAGAAACACAAAAGGATGAGAAGATGAAATCTGCAAAAGTCTCTTCCCTGCATTAGTCATAAAACAAACTGGTGGAATTTACAAAGAAAATCCTTGAGCATTTTGAATCATCTGCTCATGATATCATTGGGCTAAAAGTGCTTGCTACTATCCAAATCAAAACACCAAGAAATCGCATGGGAATATGCCTCGTGGGCAAATCCCAAAAGGAGAACATCTGGATTTAAGATGCCATTGCCCTGTACTTAACCCTAAGCCACTGAGAAAAATGACTATTCTCCTGCTCTCACTCTATGTTATTAGTAAATATTTATGCTATACAAACACCCAAAGGCCTCAGATAAGAGTAGACTTCCATCTTGAGGCTTGTGCAGGCCTAACAGAGGGATGAATCCCCCTCTACTCTGAAGAGCTTGTTCATTATTTACTTTTCCTTTCAGCTACGGTGCCATGAGTTGCCTCATGCCCAGCAACTGACTGATTTGATGTTATTGGCCATTAGATGAGGCCCTCAATTCTCCCATAGGAAAACACAAAAGGTGCTGTGCTCAGTGGTGTTAGTTCAACTGAGGCAGCTCAGAATCAGTGAAAACTCTTTTAAAATTGTGCAGTCCCACCTTTAGCTTTGCCTACCCAGGCTCTAATATAACCCATTATCTTGAGTTAATAACATAAAACTGCTCTGTTCTCCCTTGTAGTGTAGAGGGTGTCAGGCTGATGTGGATAACTTGATACTGCATCACACTGAAATTGACAAGCCTAAAACAACGCCTTCTCACAGCATGGCATTTGCAAATTAGTAGATTGGGAGTTCCCCCCACCCTGCCTGCTTTTTAAGGCCAGCATGAGTGCCTCATCTGCAGAAGTGGGGCTATATGTGAGATTGGAAAGACCTTACAGAAAGACATTTGCTCTCTGACACTTGTTCTGCCAGCTGAGCCTCCTGCAGCCATTTCTGAAGGGGAGAGGTATGATCCTGGTGTAGAACAAAAGTAGCTTCCAAACAGCCACAGAACCTTTTTTCATCCAGAGTTTTCTTCCAGCCTCCTTCATTTGATGGTTTCTGATGAGATAAACAACCCAGTAACACCCTGGATGAATCTCCCCATTGCTGAGGATGTTCCCCATTTGTGCATTCCTCAACGCATCTGACAAAGGGAAAACAAAATTAGCATAATTAATTGAAGTAGGGCCTGGGCTGGGCTTCCTCACTTTTTTCAACAAGGACCCAATCAGAGCTGTGTACCTGAGGGATCTGAACTTATAAGGGCTTTGGGAGGAGCAGGAGGGAGAGGGAAGTTGGTTTTCAGGTTTTATTGCTGCCTAGACACAGTATGACTGGTGCCTGAGAATTATATTTCTTTGTTATCACTAAATTCCTTTTTCTCTGGAGAAACTGTAGAAGAGGTAGGGGAGTGGTGTGTGATGGATCTGGGAGCCGTCTAAGGGAAAGGGTTGGCTTCGAGAACCATAAAGCTGGGTCTTCCTGGAGTTCTGAGCTTGGCCCTGTAATAGTTGACTCTACAGTGAGGATCTGCTGCTCCTCTCTCATCTCTTTGCAACTTTCTGCTGCACATGCCTTTTACCTCAAGAGTCCTCCTCGAGATGACTCCATTTGCTCCCCCTGCCTCGTGAGATAGGAAAGCTGGTGTGGCCACTGTGGGAAGCCAGGAAGCTGTGGCTGAAGCAGAGCTATTCTGAAATAAGTGCTTAGGAATGCTGTGACCTCTTGCCTCACTGAAGCACACTTCGGTTTCTTTTTTCCAGAGAGCACATGAAAAGAGCTGTTGTACATAGCTTTAATCTGCTTGCACACACACAGATTCAACCAGGGCAAGTGGAAAGGAGAAGGGATCACTGCTCTGCTGGTTTTAGGTGTCTGAGACTCTAGGCAGCTGTGACAAACTGCAGTCTTTTTACTACCTTAAAAAACCATAATGGACCACTTTGGTAACTTTAGCTGTAAATGCACTTCTGCTGTATCATAGGACAGTGCTTCAGTATGAGAAAAGAGAGAGAAATACTAGAAGCGCAGAAATAATGTGGTGACAGGCCAGAGAACAGCTTATAACACGCCCACAGAGTGTTTCCTGTGGAAACAATATTCTCCTGGTTTTGTCCAAGATGCTCTTGCTTGCCTGCTTTAGGAAGTAATTTCTCAGAGCTGTATTTTAGATGTTCAGCTCTTGTAAACTCTTCACAGTTTAATACATTGCAACTCTTCTGCTGGCTGAGTTTGAGTCACTGGTTTAAAATTGCACCCATCACCACAGTCATCAATATCACTGTTAATTTCTCATTTCTCCTCATTCCAGGCTTTACCTAACGATTGTAATCTGTGATCCCAGTCTGTGCTGTGTAGATGACTAAAGAAGCTTGTAGATCTCAGTCTTCCCATTATTTGGACAAAGCAGATAAATAAGGTAAGTGGTATGTGTATAAAAGTGAATTTAGGTGAAGTCTCATGAAATCTGTGTGGGCATTGCCTGAAAAGAAAGACGAAAAATGTGGAGTATGGACCTGAGGGAGGGAGAGAGGGATGGCACTTGGGGAGGGTATCTGCTGGTGTGCTACTACTGCTGTATAATGGGAATAGGAACTTTGATGTTCTTCACAGACTGCACCAGTTGCTGGATCTAGCTGGGAAGGAATTGTCTCTTGGATGACGTTACTAGGGTCACTAGGATGTAGCATGCAGTATAGCTCACGGGGTTGGATCTTCTAAGGAGGTCTCACCCACTGAATCCTTGCCCTGAATGGGGTTTAAGGGGTTGCTGGCATCAATCTCCTGTTGCAATCACAACACAGCAACAGTGGACATTGTGCTGCTTGTGGCACACCACGGGGTGCAGTGCAGGCTCTCTGGGGTGCAAAAGCTTGAGTGAGGGACGCAATGCTTTCTCCCAGTCTCAAAGTCTGTGACATGGAAATTGAAGGAAAATTTAATTCAAACAAGAAGCTGAATTGTGGCTGTGTTAGGTTTTATGTTGTTGCTTGATGATCAGTAGATATTGGTGGGCAGTGAGGCAGGCTGTGTGGTGGAGAAAGCCTTTGGGAAGGACTTCATTAGCACCAACACAGTAGAAGGCTCTGCTGGTAGCTAAATGCTGTGGTGTGAAGGGAAGCCTGAAAGGCCAAAACTGAGCTTTGGGAGGCTTTGGTGTTTATGTAAAGCCAACTGAGGATGCACTGAATGGAGCTGAGGAGCAAAGGAGAAGATTTTAGGTTGTTTAAATCTTTTAACAGAAATCTCAAAGAGCAACAGCTGTTAACAGAAACATTCCACTCTGAGTCAATAAAACTGATCCAGTTTTTGTTCAAAAAAAACCCCTTCAAGCCTTTAAAACTAACAATTTAAATCCTTTAAGGGAGCCAATACACAGGCTTGTCTTTCCATCAGGCTTACTGGCAGTTTGCACCAGTTGCTTTCCATGCCTTGATGAAAGGGATGCTGCTTTTCAGGCATGTATTTCTGGTATACATCTTCCTAAAAGTGTTTGGGTCTGTATGTGATCTGAATGGTGGTGGCTAAAATAGTCCATATGGCTCCACACCAGAAGAATGTGGGGCTGGATATCTTAGAAGGTCATCTTGTCTCTCACTCTGGGACACTCATTCTCCTACAAAGGCTGAGCAACTTGCTCAGTTACAGATGTAACTGACTGTTACATCTGTCCCTGCTGGGTTTGCCACGCACTGCTGGTTGGGACATCAGGGAAGGACAGAGCTGCAAAGTCTAGGGCAGAGGGAGTGTATTTCTTCTCCCACAGCTATCCACCTACAGATATTGATACCCACACATGTCTCTACCTTCCCCCCACCTCTCTTTCTTTCCAAGCCCTGAGATTTGGACATAATATTTTTATATTGCTTCAGAAATCAATCTGTTCAGTAACTTGACTGAGAATAAGCAATGCAGCTACATACTTCTGAACAGTTATATGTGCGCGATCTGTTTGTATGATATCCTCCAGTCTTCCTAACATCTGGTTCTAGCCACTTGCTATCAGCCCCATGGTTTTATAAGCCCTAAATTAATTCAGTTTTTAATGCAGGGAAAAAAAAATACAGCCCAAAAAGCATAACATTTACAAGCATTTTTTGTGGGAGTGGAGACAGGAGGCGAAGTTCTGTTCTCAGACAGAGTCCAGCCTTTGCATTTTTGGGTGGGCCTCTGAAACCATATTTTTTCCTTAAGTGGCCTCCTTTTCAGCCAAACTAAACTGATTCCTGTCAACTATTATCACTCCAGCGCTGAGTGGTTTTGGCATAGAAACCTGCAGGAGGGACGGCAAGATGGCTTTTTGGAATGCTCTTCGAATACTAACTGAACTGTGGTACATGCAGTGTTCATGTGTCCCTTGGCTTCTAGGAAGGGGGAGAGAGGGATAGGGTGGTTTCATGTATCTGGTGGCTTAGCCTGCCTGTTTTCTCACCTGCTCCACCTCACCCACCAAGTGCTGCGCTCAGTGGAGCTAAGGGGAGATAACTTGCTTACCCATTAGGCTGTGGCATAGCAGGTCCCTCCCCAAGAGGCTTTTTCAGTGCAGCACTGAACATGCAAGAGAGAACCTCTATGCTCCAAAGCCACCTGCTCAGGATCAGCAGAGACTACTAAGGGTGGATTTTTATTGAGCATATATAACAGTAGATGATTCAAAAGCACAAGGCTCATTAAAATCTCTCCCTAAGAAAACCAAACATCTAGAAAACCACTGCCACTGGGACAGTTGCTAACACAACTGGCAAACCCATCAATAACAAGATACATTTCTGGGGAAACCCAAACCCTTGTTATCCACATGAAGTTTACAAGAGGGTTGACCAGCTGCTGGTTGCTGTAGCCAATTACCTGTTTACTATCATGCTATCCTTGGTATTCTCATCCAGTTTGGTGTTCAACCTCTTCTCCCTTGCTAAAACTCTAAGTTGATAGTGACACGCTGAAAGATAAGACCTGTCCTTAAATATTTTGAATTATAACTGTCCTGAAAAATTTGCATCAGATCACTAAGGCCACTGAAAACTTCAGTGACACTAACACAGATACCACATGGCAGTGGTCCTGTTTGGTCTTCAGGAGAACAGAAGTGCATTTAAGGGAGAAAGGGAGATAACAAACCAGAAACTTCTTATACTTTGAGTCACTGAAGGGTTGCAGTTCACATATGGATGAAATTTGGCTCTAGAATAACATAATGTAGTTATAAGTGGAATAAATCTGGTCCACCACTTCTTTTTCTGCCTGTTTTGTTTTAAAAGACAAACCATCCTCACATTACATACGCACATAAAACATGGGTAGTTGAAATGGGTAACTGTGTAAGGCTCTTAGTAGGACTTGCTGGGTTCTTTTGGCCAAGCCTCGCTCTCTGGAAAGGATCAGAGTGAACAGACACATCTCGTTGTAGAGGTCCTGCCTGCTTGCTCCTAAACTGTGACTGGTAATGGTGTGGCAGTAATTCAGATCCTGCAGAATTGCATATACGTTTCCACAGTTATTTTTCTGTTGTTACCAAACACTCAAAAGAAAGGCTATGCTGTGGTCATATAGACAGGAAAATGACATCATGCTTAAAACCACTAATCCAGAAGCTTTGGAATCTGAAAGACAAACTGTATTCTAATTAGGACAAAAAAACCCAATGACATTTGAAACGGAGAAATTTCTTGGATTATTATTATTTTAAAATCTTCCCCTGGCTTCCCTTCCAGCCAGAGCTGTGACAAGTGCATTGGAGCTGATAATGAACACACACCTTTGAGGTCACAGCTAGGATTTTTAATTTAAATAAATAAATAAGGATGAATTTTCCAGTCTCCAGGGATCCAGCACTAAGGAACATGCAGCACAGAGTGCTCTGCAGGGTCAGTGTGGAAGATGGGGGTTTTTTTTGCTGTTTAGCATAGCTGGTTTTTTCCATTATTTGAAACTATAAAACAGCCTAAGTCTGTGCTTCTCCTCCTCCAAGGTTTGTAGGTGGCAACAACAGGCTTTGGGATGGTGATACTTTGTAGGGATTATTCACTGCGTGGGAAACCCCAGAATTGCTCACAGCAGGCACACTGTCTTAGGAGGTCAGCAGATGTGACCAGCTCATCCTGCTATGGACGATGACAGCTGGCTAGAGAAATGTTGAAGAAACTATATTCCACCAGCTGCTGGGTTCTGCATGTCCCAGTGCTGCTGCACCTTTTGGAAATGAGTCAACTTTGGTTTTGGGGGAAAACAGAGCAAAGGAATCCCAACAATGTTAAAATCTACGAATGAGAGACAAAAACAGAAAAAGAAAACTATTTCTTAATCTGAAAAAAATTTCCTCTTAAATTTCTTAGCATTTTGTGGGAGCTAAAAGGGAATTGATTGAAACTGAAATTAAATATTTTAATCCCCAAAAGCTGCGTTTCTTTTTTCCTTAGAAACTTCTTTAGCAGAAAACTGAATTCTGGGGGGAGAGGAGGGAGTAGTTACTCAGATAAGACAGCAACACTTTGAACTCCTAATTATAAATCCTTTAGGAAATGGGCCTTCCATCCTGAAGCGAGGTCACCTTATTTCCTTCTTGTGTCTAAGTAATTGCTCAAATGCAACATCTTCACCCCCTCCCCAAAATGAGGTACCCATAATTCCCAAAGATGCATTGCAGAAGCTGTTGTCTACAGACACTTGAACCGATGCTGTATGTCATCCCCATTCAAGAAATTCTGTTTGAGTAGCCCTTTGTTTTTGCATGATCAGTTACACTGCAAGCTAGTCAAATGAGCTCCCCATCCTCTGCCTCTGCTTACTTTACCGCTATCCCCATCTGGAGTATAATATAATGAGAATAGTTACAGAGGTTGTTGCAAGGAATCACCTACTATCATGCACCTGCCAACAGGGTGGATTAACTGCCTGCTTCTTTTAGGAACGGAATAAATCCTGACATATTTTGAAAATGTACCCTCACTGGCTTCTGAGTTTCTGTTCTGCTCGGTTTCAACTCGGTCATAGCTGGTTTTCTAAAACTGCCACTATTCATATTGAATTTGCACCTTGCAAGCACCTGCAGGCTGATTGTTTGGCATGGACTGTTCTTTATTGATTTTTCTTTTTCCTTTTTCTTTTGTGTTCTGCTTTGTTTTATAACATTTCATGGTGTAGACAGCAACTTTACAGGTACTGAGCTAGCTTACTAATTGGTTTCACATCTCTCTTTGAGCATGGATTTAACAGGGTCTTTGCTGGTTCTTGCTTATTTCTTTTTCCCACAGAAATGGAAGCAAGAAGCAGCGTGATAATGTTATAGTACTAGTTGTTACTTCCTATGACTGTCTTTGTGCAGATCACCAAAATTATTTAGTTGCCAAGAGAGGACAGATAGCATGAGGTCCTCTAGACAGCATTTCATGAGACAGAGGAGGTTTCCTCCAGTGTCAGTGGAGAGAGAGCAGGAGCAAGGCTGGCCCAGTACTGGCTATTAAGTGCGCAGATAGCTTTGAAGGCCAGTGCAGGAACTTCAGCTGCGCCACTATGATAAAGCAGATCCTTAGTTCCAGGTGAAGACTATGGGAATCTTTCAGCGGGTGTTAGTCCATTTTGAATCAAAATGCTCAACTTATTGTTTCTTCTGTGCTTTTGCAATATGTGAGGTGAATTTTCAGAGGTCCTTTGCTGTGATGTGGGAAGGGGCACAGAGACTGGCCAGACATGAGGCAGACCCATGCCTGTTACAAGTAGCCCTTCAGCAATGACTTGAGTTCAGTCTTGTTACTTCCAGATAAACAAGCTGTCACTCCCCAGTGATTGCTGCTCCAGCTCTGACATCAGTCTTAACTGCTTTTTCTAACCTTGTCTAAAGCAGACATTTTAAAAAGTGAAAAACAGGTTTCTGCATGTATAAATTACAATTAAGTGATGAAATTACTTATACCTATGTATCCATTTACTACAGCTACTGTTTTGGAGACTAAGCATGTCCTGACAATATTATGTCTCCAGCTTTGACTTATGTGCCCAGTAGGCTTTTCTAGAGATTATTTAAGAAAATAAATGCTAGGATTTTATCACTAGTTTATTTTTGCCATCTGATAATGACAGCGGTGCTTGGTTGTGGGGAACTAAAGTCAGATGAAATAAGACATGCTTGTAATAGCATATGCTGTTCTTCATGGTACTTAAGACACACATGAGCAACAATAAAACAACTTTAGGTGAAGGGCCAGTGAATGAGAACACTAGGCTTCATTCTTTTTCCTTCAGAATAAATTCCCCTCTGTCTGCAAGCATCTCATTTGCTGTTTGTACAGAAAGTCCTTTGTTAGTCATTTCTCATTACAGCTATTGATAAGGCTTGTCCAAAAACATGCCAAAGTGCTTTTGTAAGTTAGATATTTTACCTCAAGAACCGACAGCTAGTAATCATACAGTGGGTCACTAAAACTTTTTCACTGTTGCCTTTTTATTTAGATTACATTACTGTGATACTTACAGCAAGGGAATAGTACGAATACTTCAGTATAGTGTTCAGTCAGAAAAGCAACTGAGAATGTTTTAACTCTTAGGATGAAAACTTCACTGTAAATAACATGATTTCAAATATTACTACTAGTACAATATAAATGTCTTGTATTAAAAAGATACTTGTTTTCAATGACAATAGTATTGAAGACTGGAGCAAGTTTTTTCTGTGTTCCTAAGGCACAGTCACAGCAGAAAACATAATGAGAGAATAGCAGTTTCTCACATTCATATTGCTTTAAGAAATATGCATGAAAATATTAATTGCTCACTTATATATTTGTCTATCGAGCTATGCAAAGTAACTTCCCTTTTCGTCTGAGTCTGGTCTTTCTTGTAAACCTTTGCACATTTGTTTGCAATTTGCAGTTCCAGTACTTTCCAGTATTGTCTATCCATTGCCAGTCTAAAATAAGCAGTGATATGGAAAAATGATTGTTGGGAATGGTTGTTAGCTATTTCTCATAACACTAAACAGTACCAAATGAAATGATTGTGTAACAGGCTGTAAACAAACAAAATCTACTTTTTCGCACAATGCATAATTGAATTGTGGAACTCGTTGCCACAGGATGTTTTAGATATCTGAAGTTCAAGAAGCAGCTAAGCAAGTGAATGGAAGCAAAGCTCTCTAAAGGGCTATTAAATGAGATGACGCAGATGTAGGCTCAGGAAGTCCTTAAACCACAAATTGCTTGAAATGGAGAAGATATGGAGAATTTCTTACTTGCATCACTTCTTATATGCTTTCTCCTAAATGCCCATTACTAGCCATTTCCAAAGACAGGATATTGTATTGGATGGGGCTTTGATATGACCTGGTCCAACCCTTCTTGTATATGTCTGTTCCCCCTAGGAAGCACAAGAAGGCACATCCTCAAGCACAGGGAAAGGAGTAGGGGGTTTCATTAAGGTTAGACATAAAGTTAGGTTTTTTCAGATTGAATAGTCAAAACAAAAAAAAAAAAGGAAATTAAAAAAAAAACCTTATATAAGAAATCTCTGAGCCTCCAACTGCCAAGTACCTTGGGCTCTGCTAGCTCGTGTAAGCTCACTCCTCTGGGGAGAGAAAACTGGAGGATGTTGTATATGAGGCTGGAAAATGTCTACCTTCTTGATAAAAGCCTTCAACAGTAGTGTGTGTGAACCACAAGTAGAAAAATATGGTATGTTGTGCAAAGAGCAGGTGACAGCAGTCATTATCTCTGCTCCAGCGGCCATGAAGTGGCATGGAGTCTTTCAGGTCCCAACCAAAGTCAGGTTCCATTTACCTCAGAGCATATCTGTCTCCCAAGGGTTTCCTTATTTAAAAAAACTAACCATAGGCTGAAAAAAACAGATAAGGAAATATGTGATTCTTTTCCTTGCTTCAGAAATTTTAGTCTGGGACCCAGAGAAATGAAGTTACTGTCAGGAGTATTGGTTTTTTAGGTTTTTTGGAGGGGAGTGTTAGGGAACATGAGACGTTTTCTTTGGCAGTGGCCGTTTCACAAAAACCCTGTTTGTGAAGCAGAATAATAATGATGGTATTTGCTTTTATTTATTTTTACATAGGGCCACATATCTCACTTGAAGAACCAAGACAGGTGCATCAGACTTCCATCCATTCTCTCTTACACTGACTTTAAAGAGACAGGTTGTGGGAAGGAAAAGACTTTCTCTCCTGAAAATAAATGCTAAGCTTTCCCCATTGGGTACAAAGCAAAACAGTTATATTTTCAGCCTCTAGCTGCCCAGGACACCTATGAGCATTTTCCTACCACAGACATTTTGTAGGCAATATGGAAAACATGTCAAATGCCAAAAGCATTAAGAGAAGGAGCCAATCATGAATAATTCATTTGGAATTCACTATAATGACATTAGTCATAATGAAACCTAAGCTGGTATTAACATGTGGGTAATAGGTACAGTACTTCCTGAGGAATCACTCTTTATTAGGAGGGCGTATTGAGGAGAGCTTGGAAAAGGGATACCATTTCTACCATCATGGTGCCCTCATCTAGTAATAGTGGTGTGTGATTGTCTCCAGGAAAATTGCAAGCTATGCTGGCTATGGTCAGTTATGATGTCTTCAGCCTCTTAGTTTAAAAAGGAAATTGCTTACAAAATGACTATATGGCAACTGCTTTGAGCAGTGGTAGATAAGCCAGAGAAGTGTTAGTTCAAAAGAACAAGTGATCTGACCATATTGCTGTTCCTTTCTTGCTGTTCTTCCAACAAGCTTCTGTGCAAACGAGGTGTTTTTGTGTTTGCTTCACAGCTGCTTGGAGAACAGAAAAGCTGCTTGTTGCATGAGAAAAGAGTTGGTGTTTTGAGCTGGCTTTTGTGCTGACTGGTCTGTAGGAGGGTTAGGGTCCCCAAAGGGAGATGAGATACAGCTCTAGCATACTGGGCGCTCATGTGCAGTAGTTCACAGTGTGAGTAGTTCACCAGAGAAGGAAAAACCTGTACTGTATAACTTCAGTAATGAGGTGATTCAGAATCAGTCAAACCTTTAAGGATGTGCTTATGCTCTGTTGAAAGCCTGTGATGATCAGCTTTGGGGTTTTCCCTAGACTTTGAAATAACTGAGCAGTACATGTGTCTTTGGAGTTGAGTGCTCTTCAACTGGGACTATGTAAGGAGTAATCAAAGGCAGAGTCGACAAAAGCAGAGTCAAAGTAAATGGTTCACAACCCACTCTAGTTGAAATATGTTTGCATGAAGTTATCAGAGTCAATCCACAGACAAGATATGAAAAAGGCGTGAGGGATAAACCATTCATGTTAAATAATTTGCTTTGCTTTAGCCAAGACTGCTCTAAATCTCAGCTTTGTCCGGTCATGTTAGACCAGTGTGAACTCTTAGTTCACTGAGGAGGCAGGCTTTCAGTACAATTGTCATCATCCCTGCTGTTGCTGTAATCTTTATACGATGACCACAGAGTCCTTGCTAGAGATGCCCTGAACTGAGAAAGCAATCTGCTCAGCTAATGAGCATCCTGTAAAGTATAATTATGAGACCTTTGCCTCATGAGGTGGAACTAATTAACCAAAACACTAAAATCACGGTAAAAGTTAGTTATAGTCATTTAATACAATCAATCCCTGCAAGGTGTGCAGTTACATTATCACACATGTAATTGTCAGGTGCACCAATGCACAGAGCTCAGTGGGCAAGGCCAGGAGGATGCCGCAGTGATATGTTGGTGTTCTCCTTGCTGCATATTATTATTTTTGCTTACTGTACACCAAGAAATACAGCTCTTTCTTCAGTGTAAGAGCTTGCAAAATAAAGGATGGAGGAAAGAAGAGTATTGTTCCTCTTTCCTTTATTTTCTGACACCAGAAGTATAGGTCTAAAGAAAACAAAGGGCTTGACATTTACCATTCATAAATTCTGAAGAAACAGAGTTCCAGGCTCTGAAGCTGCAGGAGCTGAAGAATACAAAGTTCTTGTAACCTGCTGACGCTTGAAAGAAGAGTGTCAGAGACAAATCCAGACGGTTAAGACTGAGTGCCCAAGAGAAGTGTCAGGTTCCCGATCTTTTGCAGCATGAATAAGATATGTCGTCTGTTGTGAGCCTGCAGAGATGCCAGGACCTACACATGTCTGGAGACTAAAAGGAAAAATGCTTTTTGTCCTCATTGAAGATTATGACTCAACTGGGCTTGGTAAGGAACCTGAAGTCATCATGAGACTGCCCCTCAATCCACGCTGTTCCACAGATACCCAGGAGCCATCAGTATGAAAATCAAGCAGGTTTGGTTTGATGTTTTTGTTGCTTTCTTTTTAAGAGGATCCCAGGTTGTGCTATGTGTCAGCGTACTGCTCTCCCCACAAATGATAGAGAAGAAAGAGCTCTGCAAGATCATTCAGAGCATCTCAGCAAGATCCCTGCTCTAAAAATTGCCCACAGAGGAGTTTATCCCTATTTGTTAATTATAGCGGCATCCTAGAGAGATAAGCCTCTTTGAGGTAATTTATATGCTTTAGGTCTCTGTCTTCCAATCGACTTTCTGTTCACATCAGGAAACTGGACTTGTTTGGAGTTAACAGACAGGTTCTGGGTGGATTTCTCACTTCTGATGAGACTGTGTGTGCAAGGGACAGCCTGACTTCATGCTCGAGGGCTCTTTGTATCAGTGCTCAGGGAGGCCAGTGGCTGCTTCCTTCTATGTGTCTACAGTAACACAGAATTTTCCAAGGAGAGCAGAAGAAAATACGTGTATCTTTCAACCCCAAGCATTGACCTATGAATTACATGAGGCAAACACAGGTGCTTCAGGGAATTCTAGTTCATGTTATTATGAAGTACTGAGTAATTGCCTTTGTTTTACCTTCCTCACCTTCTCTGTTAATGATACAACCTACCCCTTTGGGATTTAAACCTATCAGCGTCAGTAAATCCAGGTAATTCTGATGATAATTTAAAACTTTCATCTGTCTTTGCATTGTCAGAGTTATGGTATAATCTTTTACAAGATGGTTGCATGATATGAGCAGGGCATTCTTTGGAAGATGTAGAACCTGGGTGGGGTTTGTTATGGAGTAAGGGCAAATGAGGATTTGGACATCCTTTCTTTTGAATGCAAAATCTTCTTTCCATTCCCATAGGAATCTGCTAGAACTTTCTACTACATATACTTTGTCTAGGTCAAATTGGACTAAAATGCTTGAGATGATTACTTAGTAGTTGAGACCTACTACTGATTACAAAAATCTCATGTGCTGTAAACAACTTTAAGTCCAATAACTTCAAGCAAAATAATTAGTGGTTTCACTAACTGAGTTTCACAATAACTCTTTAAAATAGGAATGACTTTCCCAATTTTGCAGATGTTAATTTGTGGTGTACAGATTGTGATTTACTGATGGTGAGACAGTGAATGTGTAGTAAAGCCAGAAAATGGTTCCAAGACTCTGATGAGGACATGAGCAAGCTGTCTCAACAGAGAAATCTTTGCACCAAAAATAGAGCTCAGCCAAGCGTTATTTTGGTATGGGTAAGAGATTGTGTTTTATTACATTTATGATTTTATGGGGAAAACTAAGAAAAAGCAATCAAGAACATTATTTTAAAGACAAATTTTCATTTTGAATTTTGAGAATGCTTATGTTAGTGTTTTCCCTTTTATGCCAGTGACTGTGAGAATGAATTTTACTTTGAAAGTTGGAATCTTGTTTCTTTTTTCATGCGCACAATTTCCAGAGACTACATTATTTATATTTGTTTCTTATGCTGAATTGCTTCATGTTTTCTTCTGTGCTTCAGGAGCTACCGTATGTCTCCGTATGATAGATGTTAAGAAAAGATGTTTTTTTAGTGTCATATTGGAGTTCTTGGGATGGAATACGATGTCTGAAGACAGCGTGATGTACATTTAAGACTATATAATGTTGAATGCATTTATGTTTGTGAAAATGGCAGCACAAGCTGGCATTCTGTGTAGAACACTTCCTTTAGAATCATAGAATCAACCAGATTCAACCAGGACTGCCAAGACCACCACTAAACCATGTCACTGAGGGCCCCATCTACACAGTTTTTGAACACTTCCAGGGACAGTGATTCCACCACTGCCTTGGGCAGTCTGTTCCAGTGCCTGATCATCCTCTCTGTTAAGAAATTTTTCCTAATATCCAATCTAAACCTCCCCCATGCAGCTTGAGGCCGTTACCTCTTGTCCTGTCACTTGTTACTTAGGAAAAAAGACCAACCCCCATCTCACTGCAACGTAATTTCAGGTAGTTGTAGCCAGTGACACGGTTCCTCCCTGAGAAGACTCCTCCAAACTAAACCTCTCCAGTTCCCTCAGCCATTTCTCATGAGATGAGTATGAACTGGTCACTGCAATAAAGCTTAGAAAAGCTGATAAACCTAAGATACCAGCTTACATAAAGGTTGTACTTTGGTAGTACTTGGCTTGTCTCCTGCTCCATTCTTATGCTGTGCTAAGCTTCTTGCCTTTTTGGTCCTGAAGATCTGAATTTTTCATGGGGCAATACTTATGGGTTGACTTTTGGTAAATTCACTAGACACTTCAAAGATGGACTTCCATGTGTCCTGGGAAACTGCATTAGGTGATCCAGTGTTTTGTTTTCATTCCCAACTTTCAAGACACTGTATTGTCTAATACACTGGGCAGGTAAAAATTCTGAACTTTCATTCAAATTCCTGCTTAAGAAAATCCCTTTTTAAGAAAAGTTTGCTAGGAAAGAATGTGGCAAATCCATTAGGCAATGTCTAGGTCAGCTTGGGAAGAAAAATTTGGAAGGCTCACTCCAAAAGTGGAGACATTTCTGTCTGTGGAGTGTTACTGATATTTTTCTAGTCTATCTCTTAAAAAGTGAGGTTTTTTTACATGAAATTGTATGTGTTGTAGTTGATGCCCTGTAGAATATTGTTTTGGGTACAGCACCATATGCTATGGAGCTCTGCCTTGTAATGTAGCACACTCTACAAGAGTGTGTATATCACTTTATGCATGTACTTTGGACATCCTTATTTTATTTATTCATATTTTTTGGAAAATGACACTTTGCTGCCAGCTAAGAACTGTTGGATTCTCATACTTGAATGCTGGATTCATGAGATCTGAAGAGAAGTATTAAATACTGAAGACAGTGTGCTGAGTTCTAGTAAAACTAATTGTGCAAGTTCACACAATTTGCATGAGCATGATTAATTTTTCAGTTAATGATCCTGTTTGTTATGCTTACAAATTCCACATGTGCTTTGTATACAGCACACAAGCAAGCAAAATATACATATGGCAGCGCTGAAAAAGCATACGTATATGCAGTACATTTAAGGCTTTTGAATGGAATTCCTGGGAAATTTGCTTTGTAATATCATGGACAAATACAAAATATCTGCAGGGGCTGGCTCTAAGCTAACGTGGTTCCAAGTAACTTGTCAACTGCAAGGAAGAACAGTAAAGTTAAACACCTCAGAAGGCATCTTAGGAGCAGATAACCATGGGGCAAAGCTGCATTCATTTGGAATATTACCAGAAATAGAGAAAAGTGCGCAAGCGTAATCAAGTATTTACTCTGCTGTGTATTGTATGCCTAATGGACCACACAAGATTTTACCAGAAAATCTTATTTCACAAATGTTTTAAATCCACAAATGCCTGGTGATGACATAGCCATAAAATATAGCTTTTAAAAATCCTCTATCAAGGGGATAGGTTCTCTGATGCATTATATCAGCAGCATTGATTTAAACAATGAAGAATTGATTATAAAATTGGATTCCAAATTGAACTCTGTGAGTAAATCCAGATCTGCCCTCAGTCCTCAGTTTGAGCTGAAAGATCTGGACTGTGTTTGGTTTGGGAAACAACCTCTGGTTCTTTGGTGAGGTCCTGCTGCCATTGTTAGAGATGTTGTTTACACAAAATTAAATGAAAATGAATCCAGGCAGGGTTTAAGAGAAATCAAGTTTGGCTGCATGGAATGTACAGGATATAGGTATCCTGCCAACACCATCTTTTGTAACACACGTGTTTCTAACACCTTGATGTGTGTTTAATGGTTAAATTTAGGAAAATATATTTCTGTATCAGTGGAGAATGACAGCTCTCAAAACTTCACATTTCCACTGTTGCAGACACCTTCCTTCTCAGTGCTAGCTCTGACAGACCACAGAAATGGAAGACATGGAAAGGTCAGGGATGAAAAGACGAAAACTACAATGTGCCAATACAGCGCATTGCTTCCCAGAGCCATGGGCTGTCTTGCAGGTGGAGAAATTCCACCAATTCCACCTATATCACTGGAGCTTCCCAGCTTCCACTCCTTAAGACCACAGCATGCGTGTTTGTTACACAAGTAGTAGCCTGATTTCAGCTCTGGTTCTTGCACTGTTTCTGTAGAAGCTCCTCTCAAAGGTAAAGTTGTCATTGTGATTCTCAGGTTCCTCCTGAGCCATGAGCTCCTCCCATAACCTGTCATCTTTAGATGTAGAGTGCTTTGCCTGTGACAGCTGGCTGCATCAAAACTGCTTGTGTGACATTTTGCTGCATGAATCAAGCCTTTTAACAGTTGGTATGTGGTATTTAGTTTCAGTTATGTTTGTTGCACAAATTTTAGTTTGCTACATTCAAAATGCTTTCCCTCCCTTCTTTGGGCCTGTGTATTCCCAACTCCTCTGTGCATGCTCTTATTCAAGAGAAAAGGTAGAAAGTCTTTTAACTAATATGGTTTGTTGGCATCACCATGACCCCACACTTTGGGTGGGAAACTGTTGTTTTGTAAAGCCAATAAGGCAAAAGCTGCCGTTCTTGGTATCCCAGGCAAGATCAAATGCTGCAAAAGCTGGCTTGCCCCCTTAGAAAGGGTGGCCTTACTCCTGTTGGGAGCTGTAGGAGGGAGTCTGGTCCTGCCAGCCCCTACCTTCATGCATCTCCAACAGGTACAAGTGACCTTGGCAACCCAGATGAAAATCTGGTAATCAGAAAGGTTTTATTTGACTTTGCTGGGCTCTGGATCAGTTTGGTATGAAGAGCCCCAGAGACCTGCTCTAGTGTGGTACAACCAGTCCCATGGTAGCTTGGGGAAATCTGCCCTTCTCCCTGAGAAGGAGACAAACACAGTGGATCTTTTGGACTTCTGCTCATCACCAGGTGTGTGTTGCTACTGCTTTGCCATGCATAGTGCTTTGGTAGCAATACAAGACTCTGCCAGTGGTGAAAGGCAGGAATTCATTCCTGACCCCATGAGTCAACCTCCTATGTCATGGAGCATGTGGTTTTATCACCCTTGCTATTATTTTACCTTTCAGCTGAGTAGTTACAGGTACCATTAATCTATAAAATAGATGTAGGCAGACAGGAGGACGTCATGTAAAGTCTGCAGAGACACAGAACCAACAGACACGAAAAAAAGAAAAAAGAAAAGCCAGCTTGGAAACATGACCCCAACTTTTTACTGTCGTGCGTTCCAGGAAAATGATTTATTATTGGCATGTACCCATGTCACACTGATACTCAGGACAAACTAAAAGTCACAGTAGTCACTCAGGCCCTTGCTTCTGTCATTGTATTTTCAGATATTTCAAGGAATGAGGTAATGACTTTAAGATCAAGGTCATTTTCAGCTGCATCAATTATTTCGCTTTCTCCTGGCAAAAGCATCTGCATACCTCTGCACAATGCTAACTACCAGGCGAACATTTCACTGGAAAACCTGTTCTCTGCCATACAGAGTGCCTGGTTCGTACATTAAATTGGTTTAATCATTTAAGCTTTTACTATGTAACTTAGAAACTGGTATGCAGAAACACTGCATGTTACCAATTTAATGCATTTAAAACAAATTTAAGTTAGTTCCAATGTATTTAGTCACAGCTATACAAAGGAGAGACCCCATATTTCAAATAACAAGGCTTCAGCAGAGAGATGATGTTAGTGGTGGGTAATAAGCTGAACTATCTATCAAGACATCAAGTATGAAACAGATGGTGAGAAAAAAAGGTCCAGATACATTTACAAGCCTTTTAACATGCTCACCCATTTAATACACCTCAAGGTCACAACTTGATGTCTTAGACATGCAGCCTCCTCTTCAGCTAGAAATGAAAGCAGGGTTTAAAAAACAGAAGTGTTACAGAAGACTTTGTGGGGTTTAGCTGGTGTTTCTGGGAAGGGAAAATGGCCCACCATCAAACCCTACAGATCTTTGCTTGCCAGCGCAGAGTCTTGAATACATGATTTGTAGACCTGCATCCATTGATTCCTCCAGCGGTTCAGTACATTAGGAGTGATTTGCTGTAATGATTCGGTTCTGAAAAATTTATTCTCTTCCTTTAGGACAATAATTTTGGGGGTTGGGAATGTTCTTGGTTGTACCTCTTGTGTTTTTATATCCATAAAGATCTGGGGTTAATCAGTCAGATATTCCTATCTCCTATCTGTTAAACCACTGTAACTCAGTCATGTAAATGAGTGCTTATCAGCTGGCCATGAAGGCCATCCCCCTCCTTGATTTGTGGGGGTCTCTTTTACACCCCATTCTTAAATTCTGACACAATATAACCTGGCTATGCACATACTTTCGCACAGCATAGATTAGAATGTTAAAGAACCTCTAGTAAAAGTTACACTTTTAGTTAAAGCCTTCATTCTGGTAGCTGGGGAATTGATGTCAGATGGAAAATGATTTCCCAATGGCTTGGGTTTGTAGCAAAAGTCTTCAACTTTTATGTAGATAGTCTTTGAAGTTAGAAATTGTTGTTAGACTATCAAATATTGTTTGAGGTGTCACTCATTTTTTTTTCTTTTCCCATTATGGGAATGGGATCTTAGCAGAGACTTATTGTGGTAGAAAATGAATGTATGACTGACACTGGAAAGAAAGGTGTTTATGGGGCATATACAAGGGGAATTGTTGTGAAACCTAGACCTGTCAATATATCTTGGTTAATTCTCCAAGTGTCTGGTTTCTCACTCAAAAAAGGCAGGGTTAAACCTCCAAAGGCACAATAATTGAATATGTCATCCATGGTGTGGAATATTTTCTGAAATATCTTTCTGCTGGTGTAATTTCATGTTGCTGGTTTATCTGAGTCACACCCGTAGTTTGAAACAGGGGGTGTGACTGCCTTTTGGGCTGTAGTTGGCTCCATCTCCCTAGAAAAATACATTTCCTTTCCCTGTTTTCTGGCCAGCTGTGCTGTACACGATCTCTGGCCTCCCACCTCCTGTTTTCTGGCCCTGCGCAACTCTTCCACACCTTTTTTTGTCTGAAGAAGAACTGAGCATGGCTTGGGCCGATAGGTGGCACACAGGGAGCTCTTAAGTGGGCTGAAAAAAATGATACAGAGAAAATAATACTCCACATACCACAGAAAAGTTTCCAGTTCTGGGTTAGTTGGGTTTTTTCCCCCATCCTCTGGCTTTGTATTTTTCCTTTGCTTTTGAAATTCCACCCAAGTCTGGCTATCAAAATGAGTCATTAACACTTTACTGCCTGTCCAAAAGTGAATATGATCCTTCTGTGCAAATATGTACATGACACAATGCCTTAAGTTCTTCTGTCATGTGCATTGCTTTAGCATCTTGGGCCAGATACCAAAATTCCACTCTGCTAGCTAAACCCTCCCGTCCTAAAGAGCTCACCAGCAAAGTATGAAATGAGAAATCAGATTGTACAGGCAAGCAGAAGAGTACAAGGAAAAAAAAGGGACAGTGGTGACCAGCATGATAGGCCTTAAGAATATTTGGGTTAAACAACAACAACAAAAAATCAAAACTGAGTTTTAGGGGCTTAAAAGTTGCCCTATTGCAGCAAACATCTGAAGATTTACAAGCTCTAGGGAGCATTCAGTTGAACTGAAATCCTTCAAAGAATGATGGTTTGGATTTTCACCAGTGTTTCAAAATCTTCAACATCTTAATCCTTCCTAAATAGAGCTGGATCTTAAAGAATACCTCCAGCAACAGAGGGGTTGATGACTTTTCCTTTGACTCCCTTTGGACTCCGATGGCTGGTAAAAAAAACACACAAGCCACTCAACCACATAAAGGAGATGCCTGAATTCAGATAGGCCAAGTCACAACAGGTGAGATGTATACAGGCTGGCTTAAATCTGAAATAAAACCTGGGTCTGGGTAATATTATCCACATGGAACCTGAATCACATATATTCAAGTGCACTGCTGGAGTATTCATGCCATCCTTGGTGAGCCTCCTTAGGAGGGAGCGCAGCCAGGCTCTGTGTATTTTCTCATCTCTAAAAGCACAGGAGACAGTCAATAAAAAAGGGATGGCTGTCTTGAGATTACCCCCCCCCCTCTATGTTCTGAAGGCGACAGAACAGAGTGGATAGCGAGCAACCTGCTTGCCTTGGGTGCAGATGGCTTTAATTGTCATTCCCAGATGTTCTGCCTCTTGAAGGTCAAATTCACCTTGTATAAATCGGGCTGGAACCATCCAGAGAAAGCACAGACATTTTATTTGAAAAAATGTAATAAAAGTATGTCCTTCTTTCTTGTTATTTCCTTCCTTGTAAATTTAAAGGGAACAGATTGAGAGGGAGGCCCGGCTGGCACAGGTCATGGTTATGGGATATAAGGCTTTTGTCTGGAAGATGCGTGTTCAAATCCTGCTGTATATCACTGTGGTTAAAATACTGTTATATTTGGCTGGTGTAGCTCAGCTGTTAGTATGAGTCCAGGATTTTCACTGCTGCATTTGACAGCATCACTTTTTAAACACAGCAATACAAAAGCCATGCTCAAAAAAGAATTGTTAGATGAAGCATCAGTTGTGTCAGGACATGTGTCATTAAGGCCAGACATGCAAAGAAATCAGTGACACTTTTGCCTAGTCTTTGCTTGTTTGGTAGTGGTGTAGGTCACTTTGGTCTTCAGACTGACATGTTGTGCATCACTCACAAATATACCAACGTCCATCCTTTAACTACTTTGTCTGTTCATTTCTCCTCCTGCTCCTGTAGGAAGTCTGGTTCATCAACTCACTCCACTGGGGTTGAAAACCTTTCTCTTCTGTCCAGCATAATTTATTAGCAGACAGATATATATCCACTTGTTTTTGTGTCAATAACGCACAGTGTATTTTTTAAGTGCACTGTAATTAGGTGGAAACATACTGTTATGTCAGGCATCACCAGATGGGGCTTTTACACACAGTCTGCAAAGCTCCTTTTTCTTTGGTAAGCGCATGTGCAAGCTTTGGCTCAGGGGAGGACGTACTGCAGAGCTGTTTTCAGTTATTTATGCGTCTGTAGAGGCAGCTTCGGAAGCAAGACTGTTGAGTGAGCATTAAGATGTTATTTTTCTTAAGCTTGGATTAGAATCAGTTATTGAGACAGGAACAAAACTTCAGATTTAGATGTCCTCAGATGTCTCAAACAGCACCAAGAAGGGAAAGGCAGCCAGAATTACCGGAGATCTCTTAAAATTTCAAACACAACCTGTATTTCCCCAAGATGACTGCATATTCCCATATCGGCTTACTGCAGATACAAAAGGAGAGAATTTTAGGATTTCAGCCTTATCCTTTGATGGCTTCTTTGGGCAATTTTGGAAGAAAGGAATGAAGAACATACATGTGATAAATGTGAATTTTAATGGAGAAACAGCTAGAAATTCTGAAGGTGATTAATTAAAAGAAAATTAAGATGCCATTAAACAACTGTTCAGGGCAATTTCACACTAGAAAATTTGCAGATTCAAACACAGCACTTTGTAAATATAAGCCATGAGATGAATAGGAAATTTTAATGTGTGACATTTATTCCCTTACTTTTGTGGACTGAGATATTTTGCATCCATGATCTCAGAAGTTTTGAAATCCAAAATATCTTTGATTCATATTCCCATACTTTATGCTGCAAACAGAGAGGATTGGAATGAGACAAGTGGTAGATAATTCAAGATAGTGAGAAAATACATCAAAGATCTGTTATGCACACCAGGTCCTCTTCTGTAAATTGTGTTCAAGGCCAGAATAGTTACTGTTTGCTGCACATAGAGATCCTA
Organism: Psittacus erithacus; assembly: GCA_009867235.2. Taxonomy (NCBI): domain Eukaryota; kingdom Metazoa; phylum Chordata; class Aves; order Psittaciformes; family Psittacidae; genus Psittacus; species Psittacus erithacus. The sequence continues at coordinate 4,310 of WYDI02141174.1, read as the reverse complement.
AAGTGCTGCCTGAACCCAGGACTGGAAGAGTAGCATGAAAAAGCAATGCAAATTAACACTGAAGATCTGGTGGAGACACCAATCTTCAGAAAAAGGGATTTTATGCAATTTAATGAGCTTGGAGGTATCTGTATGTAACTGAAACTGGGGTCAAGGTGAGATTTTAGAGAGACACCTTTAGACATCTATCAGCTAGCAAAATTGGGGTTTGTTTTTCAAGTACTTGCTGCTTATTCATGTTCCACCCTTGGTCTACTGTTTGCATTGGTGAACAAATATTTGTGCAGGTTATTTGCTGAGAAGGAATGGTTTGGCTACTATTAAAGGTTGAAGTTGTGGGTCTGTGCAGTGCAGTGGATACTTGAGTGGGGTCAGTGTAGATGAGATTTGGATTAGAGGTTTGGGAATTAAAAAAGGAAAGATAACCAACTGCGGTCTTACTGCTCCTTTAAGCATTCATGTGGTGAACCCTAATGCTTGGGGTAGAAGTTTGCTCACGCCAGTTTGTCCTCGGGGCAGAGTGTTCACCATGAACTCTAGGTTCTTTTTATCAGCCTATGGTACCCCAGTTTCCATCTGGAGAGGTGTTGTTGAGTATGGTAGTGCATATGGTAGTATAGGAGTGCTGGGGACAGCCTAAATGGAAGTCAAGCAGTCAGTGAGTGGCCACTGCATACAGACCGCACACCATGTTTCTTGTGGTCACTAACACTTTGTAGGGGACAGGTCTATTCTTAGAGCTGTTTGTGTATGCTAATGCCTTTGCTGAGCCCTAATTACTTTTATGTGTGTTTTAATAGTTAACTGGAAAAGAAAATGTTTAAGCCACGATCAAACAGACTAGCACAGTAGTTCTGAACATCACCAGATTGGAGTTCACCTTTTTTTCATGGCTTCCTTATAGGCTCAACACTAGTCCCTAAAGCTCCCCAACATCTTGGCGCAATAATTGTGAAGCCACCATGAGGATACTTTAAACAAGTAAGGAGAAAAAGCTAGGATAGAAGGAACTAATAAGTACACAACGAAACTGCTCTGCTCTGCAGTGTGTTTGAGGGGGATTAAAAAAAAAAAAGATATAAAAAATAAAAACCCCAGAAGAAACAGATGTATCTGCCAGAAGTTAAATACACATCTGTTAAGGATGCTCTTCTCATATTTGGGGTCAGAAAAATATGTACAAATGTAGCACCTTGCTGATTGACAGAAAATCCTCAGTTCTGGCACTGAGAATCTTGTTTTCTTGACAGCACTTTGTTTTAAGGCTAGAGGCAGAAAAATGTCTTATGCTTGTCCTTAAACTGGAAGGCCCTTTGTTCAGGATACTTATACCATTTGCAGATAATGATGTGCATTGCAGTTTCAGCTGTCTGCATATGCATTTTTATGTTTTTTTATGACAGCTCTGCGTACTGAACTAAAAGGCCATTTAGAGCTGTCAGGAAGTGACAAGCATTACCCTTTACATTTACAATTCTGTTAGCATGCGTTGTCAGGTGGGCTCACCATTCCACCGACATACGATTTTCTTTGAAACCTATGTATGACTTTAATTTGATACAGCAGTCTCCAAAAAAATAGGAAAAGAAAAAAGAACCTTATTAAGATTTCCTTTTCCATTTATCTACTTTTTTCTTTCATGCAGTTCTTTTCCCCTCTTCTTTTCTTTTTACTGTTTCTTTAAACAAGAAACAGGGAAAGAGACAAAAGTAGCTGTCTAGCCTGGAATACTGCAGCAAGCTCCTCCATTTCAGCCTGTGATGTTCCATAGAAAAGAGTTGATTTTTAGTCCATTGACTTAAGAAAAAATGCTACCAGCATATGCTAAATATTGAACCAACTTATGAAAGAAGAAAGATCAGAACACCTGTACCTTACAATCTTGACATGAGCTACAATAAATGTATATGATTATTTTTTTTTATAAGCTAGCAATTTAGCAATCCAGCTGAGACCAGTTTCCATCCCAATGGGTTAATTTTGAATGCATTCAGAAGGATTTGTCCCCAGTCTACTTTCTGTTGGTTCACATTGTTTTCTCATAACTGCAATGTAGCTAACCTTCAAAGGTCCTCTTTAGCTTCCAAAAAGTCACTCTCCCTCAACTGCATTTTGAGAAGGAGCTGTTTTATTAATGGATTTAACAAAATTCCACCCGAGAAACTCCTGCTTTCTGAAGCACCAAACATCAGATCCAGTCTCTCTTCTGATGAATGTGCAGTCCAAGTAGGTGCATACTCAAAGTAAGAGAGGGAAACAGAGGCACAAAGCTATAAGAAAGGTTCAGCTTTATTCTCAGCTGGAGAGAAAGTGGTTAGGGGCATCCAAGTGACAATTAAAGCAACAATCACCATGTGAACAGATTTTTGGCTGTAGTTTTTATATGGTGATGATACAGATATATTATTTAACTGCTGACAGTATGTTCAGTCTCTCACAAGCCCCAGCAGAAGATGCATCCCCAAAGAGCTTGCAGTCCAGGCAGCGGCAACTGCCTATATATCACTCCCTGGATTGCTCAGATTGGTGTGATGGTTTTTGAGGATTGTGTTTGACTGACTCATACCACTTCAGATAGAGTCATCTGTACTGTGTGGCTGGAAGGACTGGGTAATATTAAAAATAACACAAGTATTTTTCATGCTAGGGTTTCAGTTTGCCTGCTGGATTTGTCCTGAGGGTTTTTTTGGATGTTATACGCAGGCCAGCCCAAATGGCAGGGTCATTAGCTCAGCAAATCTATTTGTTATTGGTAGGTAGTGTGGAGAGATCTGTATGGATGATTTTGTAGCTCAAGAAGGCATCACAAGAATTAAGCATCAGAGTAAAGTGTACTTTGGAGTAAAATAACACATGCGGCTAAATGCTCAAGCAACTTTGACACTGAATTCCTTTCCTGTCATTGCATGAAGGCAAACCCTAAACATTATTTTTAAGCAGCTGGTTTTGTGCATACTAGCTGACACATCTGAATCTATGTTTCTATACTTCCTAAGCTCTTCATCTGTCTTGAATATATGCTACTGACATGTTGCATACCCAAGCAGACAAAGACTCACTGAGGTCATCTCCGAATGTAAGCCATCCTCCATTTCTTCTGAGGACATTCACTTACAGTCCCCTAAGGTATTTTTATTTCTCGTAGTTTGTGAGGGTGCACATTTATTTGGAAAGTTCAGATAGGTGACCTGATTATGATTCATCAGAAGTCTGTCACAGTATCTAAACTTCAGTAGAAAAAACAGATCCTTCATTCTTGAAGAAGGAAAATGGCAATAAATATCCAACAGCCTAATTGAGATAGAGAGTGGCGATGTAATATACTGAAAGAAATGCTCTGAAGGGGCTGGCATAGTAAGAACTATGTTATTTCACATCGTTAAAGATGCAGGCTCACAATCTGAGCTTCTGCAATGCTGCTGGATTTGCTGTGTAATTCCCATTGACCTGCAATGAGATCCCCACATGCCCTCTTTTGAAGGCTGGAGAAAAGTAGAGTCCTTTAAAATTCTGACCCTTATTTTGGTCCCTGCTTTCAAGAAGAAGCAAGAACTCCTTGCGCCAGCCTTCCCTGCTCCTGCCTGGCCTGAGACTTGTTGTTCTTAAGAAAAAAAGGAAAATTCCCATGTATTAGTTCCTTCTCTCCTTTGTCACTATCTAACGTTTTGCCCTACCTGTAATACTCTTCAGGGACCAATTACATTATTCCAACGTAGACATTTTCCATTAACTGCCTTTACAAGGTTTTCTTATTCTTTTCATCGACATTCTGACTATATCAGGTTCAGCTCCTTACAAGTAAAGAAATAGTGTCTGTATATGCACATAATTCTGTGTCTACATATTGTAGGCAAATATTTGTCTTTACAAGGTATCCTTGATTATGGACCAGATTCCTTCTTTGCAGGTGTCCATACGTCAAGGCCACAAAACACTAAGGGATTTTTTTATCCTATATTTTCCTGTGCATTTTCTCACAGCTAATTCTTATACTCTATTTATTGCTTTTCAAGAGGTACTTTGCGAGGTCTTTACCAAAGTCCTGAAGTCATTAAGTCTTGACTGTATTCACTACGTTTTACTTTGGAAATTTTCTATTGGACCCTGTCTACACACAGGTCTTCAAAACTGGCTCAGAAGTGTGACCTTGAGACATAGAATCATAGATAGTTAGGGTTGGAAAGGACCTTAAGATCATCCAGTTCCAACCCCCCTGTCATGGGCAGGGACACTTCACACTAAACCATGTCACCCAAGGCTCTGTCCAACCTGGCCTTGAACACTGCCAGGGATGGAGCATTCACAGCTTC